>JAMLFT010003501.1:0-21929 GCA_026544285.1 Pachyrhizus erosus | reverse complement strand
TTAGAAGCTTATAAATAGAAGCTCCCCCTCTCATTGTAAGATAACTTTGAATGAATTCAGATTTTGTGAGATTTAGAAAATTCTCTCTAGAACTTTAAAGTTTAGTTCCTTTTTGTTCCTTATCAAGACCTTTGAGTCTTGTGACGGAATTCAATTTTTCCTTATCTTCTTCCTAGGAAGAAGTGGCGGATCCACCTCTATTCTTCATCCGTTTCTTAAGATTTTTGGAGCATCTATCCGTGGGAGAGTTGTAACAAATTCCCTCATCCTTTAAGGAGATTTCATTAGATGAGCAGCTTCTTTTAGAAAAGATTACTCATTTGGCTTTAAATTCTAATTAATGTAAAGCTCATGCTATTTTTTCAATGCTGCCTCTCATAGATATGTTGAGAGATTGGATAGCTTTTCCGTGTTGATGTTTCTTTGTTTTTTTATTTTTTATTATTTTGTAATCTTGTCCTCCGAATTCTTGGTAATAAATTTCTTTTATGCAAATAATGATAATAATAAAATTTAATTTTAATTCTAAGTCCAATCAGTGTAAATACTTACATTATCAATCAGAAATCAAGGTAGGTATGACTTTTAAAATCGTTATTGTAAAAGATAACAACTTTATCACATATGGCATTATGTGATTGAATGACAAGGGTGTAAAAATCCTTTACATTGTCAGTACATGGACTATTTACTCAATAATATTAATATTAAACATTCTATTGGTAGTTAGTAATCATAAATAGAAATACCGAGTATGCTTTCATTGACTTAATGTAATAAGAATATTTAAAGCACAATGTTTGACCTGACCAAAGTGGATTATTGTCCACACATCAACAAAAAAGTAATCCAACAAGATGAAACCAAAACACATACACAAACACATAATGCTTTAGAGCTGCATAACTAGAAACCAAGAGATTGACATTAAATAACATCACAACACCCAAGTAGACAAGTTTTCCCCCAGAGTTGATTGATAACTCAGAATTACAATTTTGTAATGCTAAATGTATAGGCAAGGACAAAGAAAATGTATATTATGAGAACAGAGAAAAAATATCTGAGAGAAGAGGCGAAATCTACTTACTTCCTTCCCATCAGGATTTCTCATAACAACACCATCAACAACAGGAGACTTCCTTGCCTCAGCATGAGCATATTCAGGACCTACTGTATACACCTACAGTCATTTATCAAAATTCTAAAAGACCATTCTAATATGCTAAAAGATATGGAGAAACATTCCAAATACATTTAAGAGAAAAAGAGTAGAAAGCAACATAAATCTCAAAACTGTCAAACCTTAACATCTGTCCCTCCAGTTGGCATAAATTCCTCATAAATATAGGATCCTTCACGCCTAACTCTTCTCACTTCTGGGTGAAACTCACTGGACCTATTGCCAACCTAAGATAATGTAATACCCAAAACCGAGAGCAAGTTGATTAATTATACATGAGACTGACTGTCAGTAATACAACTTATAAATGAGTGAAAGGAAAACCGAAAATTATCAAAAAACAATGTTATTGAAAAACAAACTATGTCAAACCTCAAGTTAGAAGGCATAGAAGTGTTTAAATTTATATTCACAACGAAACATATATGCTTTATAAAGATTCTATTGCAATATAATTGTTGGAGATAGCATATGCCAATCCTAACCAATTTAACCCACCCATTCAAAAATAAATATAATTGAATAGGTTGATGTTTATTACAAAGATTGGAACTCATAAAAACCTCATCCTTGTGTTAGTTATTAAGGAAGGTAAACAAACCTAAATAGAAGTCACAATTTGAACAAGTCTTTTGGAAAAACAATGTCACCTATATCATATTATGTTAAATTTGTTAATAGTACAATATTACACCCATGACCCACCTACCTATGGAAAGTACCTAAAGCTCACCTTCCTAAACAATTCCTTCATTCCTCCACCTGCTGAACTGGGATAATATATCATTATACTGTGGTTATCAGCTTCACAAGGCACAAAAATAACAGTTATTATCACATTTGAGAAATATATTTCCAATTGTAAGTGTGCGTATATAATAACCCAATAATAATTGCACAATTAGTGCATCTTGGAGATTATAACTTCCACTTATTTAGTATATGATACAACAAGTAAATTATGTTACATACTTGACTTGCAATAATGGCAAAACCCACAAAATTGAAAGTACTTAAATAAGTAAACACTAATGTAGTATTAAGCTATGCCAAAGAAATAACATGATGCAAATGGTTTCAACAAGCATTTCATCATATTATCTAAGATTCTCAATGGTATATCATCTTATGTCCCAAAGTCATGACAAATTAGTAAAATGAAGAGAAAGGAAAGGGAATACGAAATTTTCATTTTACCAACAACAACAAAAGTTCTTTTTGTTGGACTTAAAAAATAAAGACACTTAATTCTGAATAAATGATTTATAGAGAATGTTTTAATTCCACATTTGAGTACAGACACAGGGTTTCCCCTGAACAAGGAGCTTCCTCCTTCAAAACACAAAAAATAACAATCAGTATTGCCAAGAATCTGGTCCATCATGATAGGATGAAACACATTGAGATCGATAGACATTTTATCTTAGAAAAGGTCAACAATGGAATTGCTCAATTGACCTACATTCCAACAAGACAGCAGCATGTTGATATTTTCACAAAAGCACTTCCTAGGACAAGCTTTGAAGAATTCAGCTCCAAGTTGGGATTGTATAACATATAGGACCCAACTTGAGGGAGAATGTAGAAAAGGAGCCGATCCTATTGCAATTACTTAGAAATAATTGTGCTATATTTAGGATAATTTTGTATGCAGTTTATTTCTAATAAATAAGATCAGATTTTCTAATTTATTAGAAGCAGAGATTCCTGATTTTATGGGATTTCTGCCAAGGATCATAGCTAGAAATCCAGATGTAGTCGGTTTAACTAGGACTAATTCATCTTATTCTTTGCAATGAAAATGAATACCATCATTTTACACATAGTCAAAGCATAGTCTGTAGTCCACAACTGTAAAATGTTAGTGAATTATGTAAGCAAAATAATCGAAGCATGGGCAATCTTGTATGGTGGACTATAATGTATAAGATTCATGTAAATGCATGTAATATAAACACTGACAGTCTGGCTCATTATTTAATATATTCAAAATGACATGAATACAATGTAACAAATTGCATCAAAAGTTAAATATTTTCCATCATCCTTTCATACTGAAAGACACAATGATGAACAGTTATTTACATCACACAACTCGTAAGCTAGTGTGTCAATGCTATTAGCCTATTCCCCATTATTTCTGCTTGAACTTTTGAATCACTTATTTATAGCAAGTTAGTTGATTTTTCATCTATATCAATGTCCATATTAGGCTGTGTAGTAATATTTACATTTTTATTTTTATTTTCTGGGTATTTAAAGTCTTCACTCCATAAGAATAGGATCAACTCTAGTTCAAAAAACACTCACGGTGATGCAATTTCAAATCAATAGTGTAAAATTTTTTAACTTATATTTTTTTATAATTTAAGGTGTAAAAATTATTTTTAGTGATTGGGATTCAAGCAATTGAAATTTCAACAGCAGATAACCCTGATCCCACTCCATGTATCATGCCTCGACATTTGTGCTCCCTAGTAAAAGAAAATGGGACAAAAAGAACACCCCCAAAGTCATTATCAAGATAAAGCAAGCCAATGCAATGTACAGTACGTATATCAGTGGCTTCATAGGAAAAAAAATGGAACAAAAAGAACACCACCCAAAATCATTCTAATGATAAAACAAGCCAATGCAATGTGCATTACATATATCAGTGACATTGTAGGGGAGATAAAATTGACAAAAGAAATGGTAGCAAAGAGTTTCACCCACACAAGAAACAAGCTTACCATCAACAGGCTTCTCCACAAATGGCTTAAAAAACCGCATGCCATGAACTTCAACAAAATCTTCTTCCTCAATGAAGTAATCCAGTTGTTGGTATGGGACTTCCCTAATTACAAGGGCATATCTTGGAACAGGGATTCCAAACATTTCAAGACGCTTGAAGCCAAAATTGAACATTATTAAAAATAATTATATATCATCAAAGAAATAACATAAAGCATTTTGACTATACTTAGTATTTATAAATGAGGTTTTTGCCAAGAGCATTCTTAATATATTTTAGGATCCGAGTTATTGCTTCCCAATGCTCTTGGCAAGGTAAGTTCAAAAACTAACTACACTTACTGCAAAAGTAATTCTGGACGAGTCACAAATAGATAATTCAACTTTCCAACAACCTCCTGTATATTCCAGGATCTAAGAAGGGCTCTCCCTAATCCAGTACCAATTTGACACTCAGATCCATGGGTGTGTTTACTGGTTTTTCATTTAATAAGTCAGTTTCTTCTAGGATGTCAAGAACATATTTCCTCTATGAAATAACTAATCCATCTTTGGATTGAGCAACTTTGACACCCAGGAAGCATTGAAGTTTGCCGAGGTCTTTAATTTGGAATTTGCGAGTTAGATACTACTTCAAACTAGAAATGTCATTTGGATCACTACTTGTGTTAATAATGTCATCTACATAAACAATAAGATAGATACATCCTTTAGAGGAATGAAAATAGAAGACGGAGTGATCAGTTTCACTACGTGTCATCCCAAATTACTGTACAACATCCCAAAAGCGACCAAACCAAGCTCGAGGTGATTGTTTAAGTTCATAAAGAGACTCGCGAAGACTACACCCCATAGTAGAAGACTCCCCTGAGCAACAAAACTTGGAGGTTGCTCCATGATAACTTCATCAAGATCATTATGAAGGAAGACATTCTTAATATCAAGTAGGGAAAAGGATTAGTGACGAATGGAAGCTATCAAGAGGAGTGAACAAAAGCCATCTTAGTGACTGAAAGTGTCAGTGTAGTCTTGTCCATAGACTTGTGTGTACCCATTTGCAACCAGATGGACTTTATATCAATCAATTGTACCATTGGGACCAACTTTAAGTGTACACAACCAAAGACATCCAACAAAGGATTTGGCAACAAGAAGAGGAACCAACTCTCACGTGTCACTGCTTTAGAGAGCATACATCATGTCAATCATTACTTGCCTCCACTCTGGTTGGGATAAAACTTCACTTGGGGTATTGGAAATAGAAACAGAAGACAAACAAATATAATGTGTAGGAAAAAGATGATGATAACTAAGGTTAGTATAGTGTGGGGATGAGTTATGAGTTGAACGTATACCTTTTCAAAGAGCAATAGGTCAATGAAGGTCATTGGGTAGATCCGAATCAAGTGTAGGAGATGGAATCGGGGAAGAGTTAGACATGAACTCTACTATCTCATTAGTCGAAAGAGGAGGCATAACGTCTAGTGGCCGAGAATGGCGCTGATACACCTGAAGAGGTGGCAAAGGCGCAAAAGGATAATCTCAAGTTGGAGCAGAGTCATCTAGTGAGGAAAGAGAAAGAAGAACAAATGGACTAAGAGAGACAAAACTCCATAGGTCAATATTAGAATTAACAGATTCAAAGTATGAGACAAATTAAAAAAAAAGAGACATCAGTAAAGATAGAGTACTTGTTAAAATCAAGAGCGAAACAATGATAACCTTTTTGAGAACGGTGATAACCTAGGAAGATACATTTGAAAGAGCAAGGAAAAAGTTTGTCATGACCTAGAGTGAGATGTCAATAAAACAGGTAGAACCAAAGACACGTTGGAAAAAATTATAGAGAGGAGACTTTAGAAAGAGTATAGAGTGAGGAACTTGATCATTGAAGACAAAGGATGACATGCGATTAATGAGGTAGCAAGCCGTGAGAATAACATCACCCTAGAAGCGATAAGGAATATGATGATGTATGAGAAGGGTTCGAGTAGTTTCAATGAGATGTCAATTCTTGCATTCAGTCACTCTATTTTGTTGAGGTGTATGGGGCAAGAAGTTTGATGGAGAATCCTTTTGGACACCATGAATTGTTGAAATTGATGAGACAAATATTCAAGAGCATTATCACTACGAAGAGAACGAATAGGTATATCAAATTATGTTTTTATTTTATTATAAAACTTCTCAAAGATAAAAAATAAATTAGACCAATTTTTTATTAACTAAATCCATGTACAATGAGAAAATTCATCAATAAAAGAAACAAAATAGTAAAAATCAGACACACTTTTAGTACGAGAGGGACCCCAAATATCATAGTGCACTAAGGAAAAGGGAGACCCAACTCGCTTATTGACTTTGTTAGGGAATGATTGACGAATATGTTTCCCTAACTGACATGACTCACAATGTAAATTAGACAAATTGTGGAGGTTTGACACCATCTTCTGTAGTTTGAGCAAACCAGAATATCCTAGTTAGAACCCACTAATCCACAGTATGGAATCAATAAAGGTAGTGAGATGAGATTTATATCTCAACTTACTAATCCATAAACCAATTTTGGAGTCTCAGGTAGAGCAGTTAGAACCATCCATCGTCTCAATAAACACAGGTATGTTAGAAAAGATGGTAGGCTCCCCCTTGGAAAGCAAAGTAGAGTTGGATGTCATAGTAGATGAACACAAAAAAAATACTTGTAGAGAGAGAAAACAACCTGTTTGGAGAGAGAAAAGAGGTAGAATCACTAGATCATGTCCAATGAGACCAAAACCACAAGGGTAAGGTCACCCAAGACTAGGGAGGCCATCGTTAGAAATTGTGGGTCAAACAGCACCGCCAGACGCTGTTTGGCACAGGAGAGAACTTGTGCGTGGGTTGTCAAAAGCGGACACGGCTACCAAGGTTGCTTAGATCGGCGAAAGCTGAGTTTGGGGGTAGGGTCAGATGTTGAAAAAGTTGTCAGAGAAAGAAAGATGACCCGAAAACAACAAACTGGAAAAGAAAAATGGTTTGCTAAAAAAAAAAAATTTCATCGAGAATAGTGGGTCCACTGGATAGGCATGGTTTTCAAGAGGCTTTTGATACCATGTTAAAAGAGAATAAACAAAGAGATATGGTGCTGAAACTGTGTGCCTAAATACCATAGAATGAGTGTTTATGTAGACAAAAAAAGATTGATTACAATAAATTAGAAGAGATATATTTTCTAAATCAAAGATAACATGCCTAAAAATTTTATTTCTTAAATTACATCATAATTTATTTTCTTATTTATTGCATTATATTTTTTCTTTATTTTTAACATACCTCATACACTTTCCTTCGATCATGAAGAAGGTGTTGGGGCTCCAGTTCATTTACTAGAAAAGGTCTGCATCACAATGCATGAGTAGTTTTTAGACCTGTAAACCTTCTCATGCAAATATTCAAAGTAAAAATACAATAAAAATAACAAAGGGATATTTAGAAAAAGAAGATTATCATCATTAAAGTAGCTAATCTTCTACTTGTTACATTGTTACATTCAGATAAAATTAGATAAAACCAACTCTACGATAAGAACCTTGGAAGAACCACTCAAAAGAGCTAACTGTTGTAGTTGGTGAGTCCAAACTCTTATAAACCCTACACCAAAATCCCGTACTCCCAATGTGAGACTCAAGTTTCATAGCCTCAACGCTCACAGGCTGGTTGTGCACTAGCCCTCTAACAGGTCCCAGGCAAACACTACAATGCCAATGTTACCACCCATGCTACTCAATTGTAGCTAACAGACATGGTGAAGAACTCTATTACCAGTTGATTATAACCTTGAGAAAACCACACCACAAAAGCTAGTCATTGTAGTTGGAGAGTTCAAAGCCTTATAAAGCCGAGACAAAATTCCCGTACTTCATATGTAAGACTCAAGTCTCATACTTTGCAATTGGATTCTAAGACTCTAACTGAATGCTGTTAGCTGTAGTTAGTCTAACTAAATATTGTAATTGTTCTCAGTTCAGAGATAAGGTTTAATAACAGAATACTGGTTCAGATTTCTCTCTGTTTTCTCTAGCTATCTCACTCTTTATCTCATTTTGTTGGAATGTCTACCTTTAACAATTTTAAGAATTTCTTTTGAGTGCCCATATTTTAAGTGAGCCTCACATTGACTAAAAATCAGAAACCAATGAAACAGGCAATAAATGTAGTAAATTTGAGAAATGGCCAACTGACTCTACAGTCACACTAATTAAGTGAGAATGATTCAGTGTGGCTAATTGAGATCTCTAGCACACCCTTCTCCAGGAAAAGAAAATGATTTCATGATATTAAATTCAATATGGTAGGAACCTCCCATAGGAAAGGAGGTGAATATCAAACCAATAGCAATGAATCAATAATACCCTGTGGAGATTTTAAAATCTTCCTAGAAGTTAGAGGCCAACTCCAGTGACAATCAATTTTAATAATCCTTAAGATTAAGAAGCAGCCTAAAAGTTTAAGAATGACGAGATTCTGACAATTGTATACTTCACATGTCATATATGCACAGGAAGTCAGGAATAAGACTTTTCACACTCATACCAAACTTAGGTGATAATTTCATGGTCAGTGGTGCTTCCTAATTCTCCACACATTATGTGGAAAGACTAGCACAAAGGCATTGAAGTTCCACTAGAATAAAAAGCCTGTTACAGGCTACAAAGTTGTGCACCACTTGCATCATAAACAGAGTTCCTTGCATGTAACAGTAATAAGATCTCCAATTTCAGCATCAGCAATAGAATTCCCTTGAAATACTCGCAAGCAAAGCACCATAAAAAAAATATCATTTCAAAAGTCTTATAAACTAAATACATCAAAAAATAAAGGTTTCCTTTTTTTAGAAGATGATTGTCAATAAGCTAGTTTACATGCATTGTCATATTATATTTATACAAAAATTGACCATTGTGGGTGTAACTGATCATGGGCCTATATGTAATTCTATAACATTTTAGTGTTTCATAATCCAACATTTTGATAATCTTACACTATATACAGGCTGATGAGTAACAAAACATATACAATATTCAAATCAAATAATGTTGGTAAATAAACAAGCTTACTTCCTTAAAGCAGCATATGCCTCAGCCTTCTCAAGGGGATATCCCGAGGAATAGAAAGCAATCAAACAATCACATATTGGCCAGCTGAAATAACACAATATTTAAACATTATTGAAACAGCATTACTCCAATCATCCATAAGATCAACAAAAATAAAGTACTTCAGCTATAACGTAAATATTCCAAGTGCAAATACAATTAATGCTGTCACGTCATCATGGAACTTTTAAGCAGTGAATTCAGATGCACGAGTTAAAAATTCTAAACTGTAGCTGTAAAGCAACGCAGCTCTGTTGCTTTTAGTTCCTTTCAAAATCAAAAGATGTAGGGATTTGTACAACAAAGTTCAAACACTTCGGCAATCATAAACTCCAGAAAAAGACAGATGTTATCACAAACATACAATGCTATATAACAAATGCTTTCATGATACATGTTAATGAAACTTTTCACATAAACAAAAACATTCCATCATTTGCTCCTGGTGAAAACTGCAAAACTAAGGGAGTGTTTAGTTTGTTTCCTTATTATTTTTCTTTGACATGTTTTCAGCAAAAATTACAAAAGTTTCACCTTGCTTTCATTCCCATATGCCGTCTTCACAACTTTTTGATCCCTATTCCCTAGGTTGGATGCATTATAATAAAAGCAGTCACTTGAATACACACGTGAAACTTTATTTCAAACAGAACCACAAACATTGCTCTCCAAAATGTAGTGTTGAAACTAGTTTCCAGCTAATGAAATAGACTGTAATACCTCTCTATTGGTTCTTCAAGGATTACCTTGTCCCCAAAATGTATAACCTACAAATAATACAAAATATCAACCAAGAAAAAAAAAATGGAAAGCACAAGTATCAACTCTGCTGTTTCTTTTACAAAAGAAAATAAAATATAATAGAGACAGACTAAATAGTCTATGCATCGACAGTTTTAGACTATCATCTAATTACAACTGGCATGTTTGATAAATTTGGTAATTTTTACCGTAACTAACTTAAAATTCAATCTATTGTTTGAATATATAACATATTTTGTACTAACCATACATAAAAATTAAACTCATAGAAATATATATAAAAAATTTGAGTAAATAATCTATGCATTGACCATCAAATCATCATACAATTATGTATAATAAATTTGTTGACTTTTATAATTAACTACCAACGATCATTTCAGGTCTGTTGACCCTACCGTATAAAATAAATGAATAGAAATTAAACTCTAAGAAATACCAAAAAATAAAGCACGAACTAACATATATAATATTATTCATTCATATATATCATATGCATCAGCATTACAAAAGAAACCGAATAATCCAAACTCGCTATTTCCAGTTTATTCATGAACAGCCAAAATCCACATCTGCGGCGAAAAACCAGAACACTGAAAACGCGAACGCGTTCACCTACCTCGAATTCACCAAACGCTTGTAACCGATCAAAAATCTGCCCCATAGGCGCCGAGAAAACCTGCAAAATCCAATCCAAAAATGTGAACAGAAAAACAGAGAACCACGCGCATTCTTCTGAGTACGAGCTCACCGCAACGCAAACCTCCGTTTACCGAGGTACCAAATCACCGAAATGCAAAACAAAAAAACGAAAAAAAAAAGTAAAGCACGAATGAGCGTAAAGAAAGAGAGAACCTCGGCGTCACATTTCACCTTCTTTTCCATCACGCAGACGCCGATTTTGATCTTCTCCGCCACTTCCATTGCTGCGATTGATTCAACCTCGCTTTTTCGAAACTAATGACGCGAACGCGCGAAATCGTGAACAAAACGGTGGCGCCGTAACTGAATCCCCGCGCATTCCGCGAGAGAAAATGCGCACGTGAGATGCGAGAAAATGGCGGAAACAGTTTGAGTGTTAGAGAAGACTGAAGAGTGCGACTCGAAAATATATATATGAATAAATGAAAATTGGTTCGGACAGCGGAAAACTGAGTCTTAAAAGGAAGCGCAACTGCGGGGCTAAGAGAAAGACAGAGTTAGAAAAATTAGAAAGAAAAATTGTTATAAAGAATTTTATGAGCACTGTATAACAGCCAATGCCACATTTTTTTTAACTGTAGCGAATCAAGTTCCTCTAGACAAGGAATGTCTTGATAAAATAAATAAAAATATTTTATTAAAAATTAAAGAAAAGTAAGTATATTAAAAATTAGGGTAAATTGTACTTTAAGTATCTCATTTTTTAATTTCTACTCTATATACTTTATAAACGATAATTTTGATTCTTATATAGTTTATAATTAATAAATTTTATCTCTCTTTGTGGAACTTAAAATGTTAGAATGAGACATGAAATTCACTAATTGTTGTTTTAAAGTATAAAAATTAAAACTCATTTTGATAAAAATTAAACAATATAAAACACGTTTTACTTCTGTGTTATTAACAAGTTTTCTTATTTTATTTTTATTTTCATTCCTCAATTAAAACCTTAAAAATATTTATTAGCTTTCTCTTTTATTTAAGGATTTTTTAAAAATATGGAAGATAATTTATTGAGAGAAATCAATTTTTTAAATGAATCTTAATATTTTAAAAAATTAATTCTTAACTTTTAATAAGAAATATTCCCGGTTCAACCAAAAATTATTTATTAATTCTCTCTTTTATTTAACGATAATTGTATTCCATGGTTAGGTGATATGATAACGAATACATTATTAGTGCATAGATTAAGTAACTAAAATACAAATATTCTGTTACGTCAAAAATTACAAAAATAATTTACGACACTAAAAATTGCTATTTTTTTTTGTCTTGCTAACATACGCAATTGGTTGTGTAAGATAAAAAATAATAATGAATATTTTAAAATTAATGAATTTCATATAAATCTTATTAAGTAATTTAAATTTATTTTTTTAAAAAGACATTAGTGTAAAATTTATTTACAAACATTTCAAAATATGAGAAACTTACGTTTGCAAATTCTTAAGAGGAATAGGAAATTTATATAATTGTGGGAACATCAAAGCGTCACTTTTGTGTTGGTTTGGTTGGTTTGTTATGGACTTATGGGAATGGACATTTTTGGATGCTGGAATATGCAATGGAAAGGAGGGTGGTAAACCTTTTCCTGGAAATAGACTTGGTGAAAGAGGGTGGAAAAAGGTGAACAAGTTGAATTGGATTTTGGGATTTTCTGATTCGAAAGCATCAAAGTGAGCCCAACTTTTGCGTTTCTCTGTAGCTGCTTTCTGCGTCACTATCCTAATTGTTACACCAATTAGATTTTTTTTATAAAAAAAAAATTGTATCAGGGTCTAATATTTCAAATACATAATTTCATTTAAGAGAATAACTTTTCTTGCAGCATATTTGGAAATACGTTTTGGAGTGAATAAATCACATCAAATTGAATAGATGATATAAAAAAGCTTTTGAATAGGCGTAAAAAACTAGGTTAATGATCCATAATCAAACATGCACATACATATTCTTCTATACTCATGGATAAAAATACTGAATTCATGTTCAAAAACATAACTATATTATATGTCAATCATACTACAATGCAACTAGTTGCAAGAATTATTTTATAGGCAACGGATGGTCTTTTTGGATAACCTTAGAGACTAATATTATTAGTTATTAGGATACGTAAGACACAAGTGGGATGTGATGTTGAGTACCAAATATTTGGTGTCTGATATTAGAGGTCCCCACAAGTGAGATCATTGACTAGAATCTATGGGTTTCCCAGTCCTTTCAACCTGTTTGTTCTTTTGTTTTCTTATCATTTTAAAATGCATATATCTTGTCAATTTTTTAGTATGGTGTAATATTTATTTCTTTGCAATTAATTTTTCAAATATAACTTTTTTCATATTTTTATTTTGAAAAAATAAATTATAAAATATATATAAAGTCAGATATAATTATTATTATAAGATTAAACTATTCACTTAGTTTTGTAGTTATCTTCATTTTAAGTTTTAATCCCAGAACATATGAGACAAGTTTTGATATTTATAGGTAAGTTAACATCGTATAGAACTTTTTTAATAAATAATTAATTATAAAAAATTTTGTAAAGAAACTTTATTTTGATTTGTAGAAATTGAATTTAAATACCAAAATATTTACTACAATTCATATACAGCTCAATAAATAAATTGAGCTTTATCTCTTAATAAATTGTATAAAGTTTAAAACTTACAATTTTTATGTCTATGGACTAAAATGTAATAGAGCGAATTATAAAGACTAAATGAATAGTTTAAGGTTTAATTTTATTGAAACAATAAGATTATGTTCTTCAAGAATACTGAATATTTTTCTTTTAATTTTAAGCATGTTGGAATCTTGGACTAATTAATTTTAATGTTGTTGTGATGAGTCAAATTCCATTTTTTTCATTCATACTATTATAATCTTTCTATTCTCTTTTTATAATAAAAAAGTTATTATTATTTTTTTTAATATAAGAAAACTTGATCTACTTTTATTTTGTTTAACATTGTTTTTTCATTTATTTTTTAATTATTTTTATATTTTCAGTTACTCTTTTTATTTTATTTTTTCATTTGTGAACAAATTTTTAGAAATATATCGAATAACACGTTGCTAAACAGATTACTTCAGTCCCATTTTTTTGTCTAAACTTCTTGGTGATAAGTTTAATGATGAGTATAATTCTTGGATTTTGAGAACAGTACAGTAATTTAAATTGATGACAATCCCCCTTATATAATTTTAAATTTTGAAAAAAAAAATCACTATATCCAAACGAGAATAAAGGGAGAAAAAAAAATAAAATCAACCGTTGATTTTGAAACCACTATATCCAACTAATGAAAACCTCTTTCCGAAACGGAAGATTGGTGTATGTCTCTCATGCTAACACTCGTCTAAACTCATTAAAATGAAAAAAAATACTAATTTATTTTCTTTGCACTTAAGTGGTAGTAGAGACAACTTGGTTTATCCCCTAAAAAGACAAAAGATAAATTGGTTTATACTTTCGCCATTTGGAAATACATATTAGAAAATGTAAATGAGATTAGTTGATACATAACTATATAATAATAAATTTAAATGTTGAAATACAGTTTTCTTTAAAAAAAAAAACGTGATCTATTGGATATAAAAGAAAAATGGTCTAGTAAATAAATTTAAATTTATGTAAATGATGAAATCACTAACCAATTAATTGTTAAAGAAACCAAATGAATGTCTAAAAAAAATTGTAAAGAAAAGAAAAAGAACCAATCCTCTTCTTTTAGGTAACTTTAAACACAGTCCATTTTAAAGAACTTTTAGTAGTAAAATCTCATCCACTAAACTACATTTATGCTCAAAAAAGGAAAAGTAGATCCTAAAAGAACGAGATAAATGTACTTATCATCGTTGACACCCAAAAAAAGAAAAAGCAAGTTGCCTACACAAAAGCATGCAACTTTGCAAATTTGCGTTTACTGTGAACTTGGATAAGAGCCAAGTGCTAATCCACCAATAGTGGTTCCTGCAATAAATCCTCCCGACCAAGCATTCTGTACACAGAACAAAGGAAAATGAACGAAGCTCAGTCTTGAGTATACCACCAATCAATTAGTCATAAAGTTGTTCTCCTTTTCTTTTTTATACAAAAGTCAATGAGCCAGTGGTTCTAGGGAAAACTTGACCCTCCAATTATGCTACATTTCTAATGCTGTATACACATACCAAGGCATAATATATTATTATATATGATTAAATACAATATAAAATTTTCTTTTTCACTATAAATTACTTTATAATTATTTCTGTCCATTATTTTCCTATACCACATAAAATTTCATTTTATTGCCAACAATACATTGGCCTTTAAATAGAAGATTTCTTGAGCACTGTTTATATAGCTCTTTTAGATTTTGCTTCTCCTTTTAAAAAATGTCAAATAATAAATAAACAAAAGCCCCCTTCTCCTCACCTCAAAAGAAAAAAAAAAATATTTTTTTCTTATAGAAACTATTTAGAGAAATTGTAATAAAAAAACCCGTCCATATAATGATATTTACTTTCACTGGCTACCAAGACACCATGGGTTGACGAGCTTTCTTTTTATATGTAGTATATAGCATATAGTGTATAGTATATGCTTCGAATACTTTGAGAGAAAAAGTCATAGGGCTTATGCTATTTTACGAAATACGTCAAATGTGGGGCAACATAAAAGCACAAGAATATCTAGTGACAATTAAAGTTGAAGTGAAACTTCCAAACAAGAATATACCACGAACCAAAATAATGTTCCATGGTAAGAATTAAAAAATCCAGCATATAATATATCCAAGATTAGATTATTAATAACTTAAGAAATTATATGTGAATTAAGCCTTCATATTATAATCACATGCATTTACCTGGAAATTGAAACCCCCAGTAACCCCATCAACATTCAGTATCTGCAAAACAAACATTATTGTATTACCATACCGTACAGTTATAGTTACTTCTTCAAAAATTCAAATAAAAGGAACAAGTTTTAACCTACCTCTCCAGCAAAGAAAAGACGTGGGCAAATTTTGCTTTCCATTGTATTAAGCGAAATCTTAAAATAAAATAAAAGTTCGGTTGAATTATATTTCTAATGAATGGAAGGGTAGTGGGCAAGAAGGAAAAAAGTGAGAAAGAAAGAGAACCTCTGATAATGGCACACCACCAGCAGTGACAAATTCATCCTTAAATTGACCCTTCCTCAGGACAAGAAAAAATGTTAAATCAAGGATACATGACAAATTGACAATATTAAAATATAAGAAAGGATAGAAAATCTTACCTTGCCTGTAATTTCAAATATGCAGTCCTTTAACAAAGAACCAATGGACATCAATGAACTATTTGAAATGGAAGCCCACAGGATATCTCCACTTAAACCCTACACAAGAATATTATTTATATAATTAACTTGTAAAGATTTTTTAGCTACAGCTCTACATTGATTAAAAAATTGGGAATAGATATGAAACCTGTCGTTCCAACACATAGCTCCAAAATCTTTTTGTTATGCCAAATTCAGGAGGACAGGAATTAAGTACTTTTTGTTTCTGCAAAGGCACAAGCAAAACAACTTACTGCAACCATTTTGGACACAATTGGTTGCAATTTTGTAGTGAATGTTGAATTTACATGGAAATAGTCTATGATCAAACTTTTTGAACTCAAGTGAAAAAATTATGGAAAGGAGAAGTTTTTAGTATAATTTGGCTTCTTGATACAACTTCATACTAAATTAACAAAAGATATTAGATAGAGTACATCTGTACATGCAATTCCATTTTGCAGACTCATTGGACATTCCAATTTCCAAATCTTTAAGCCATTTCAAAATTTACTTCGCTGTAAACATACAAGTTCCATAAAATGTTGAGCAGCAAAATAAATGGATTTATGCTACAAATATTAACAGACTAAGAAAAGAACCTCATTAACTAAATCATATAATCACCTTCCACTTCCAACTTAATACAGCGGAATATAGATTTGTAGAATTTTGCAGAAAGAACTAGAACAATAATTTACCGCACATTGATGCTTCTGATGAGAAAGAATTGACTTCAAACTTTCCACATGCAGATCAGGGAGAAAATCCACAAAAAGTCTGCCTGCATCCAAATGATAACAATATCTGTAAAATGAAAAATGGAAATGTTGGTATACTTCAGAATAAAAAAGAATTTACTTGAGTGAAAATGATTTAAAAATCCTACCATAAGTTACAAACGTTAGAAGATATTACACATGAAATGATTTGTAAATGAATTGAAATCCTAAAAACCAATTTCCACAAGCATTCGTTTCAATTTTAAAATAATTTTAAAGATTCCAAACAGAGTATGGGAAAAGATTTTCCTTTACCTTTGTAACCTGAACTGAACAGAAAACGGGCACACCAAGCAGATAATCGAAGAATAACTGGCCCACTGAGCCCCCAATGTGTAACTAACATGGGACCAACCTAAAATTTCAAAATATTATGTATATATGTTTTTCACTATTTAATCTGTAGTAATAACAAACCACACCTGTGTAAGTTGAGGTATATTCCTTTGGACACTATCCAATTTTAGCCTCACTTTAACTTTAGGGAATGTAACCTGACAATTAAGTAAAAAAATATAAAGGAGTTGAAAATAAACAAAAACAGAAAACAAGTATAAGTTAATAAGAACAACCCTATAATCATGAATCATGAATAATGAGTTTGAATCCTCTACTTGATATATATAGCAAGATGACCAAATGAAGAATGATTAGTGACTAAATGAATAGAATGTAAATGACTCCGTGTAGTGATCAAATTGGGGCTGAAACCCTGAATGGGGAAAGTACTAAGCAATAACTAAGTGTAATAGGTGTGGGGGATGATTTAAACTCCCCCCACACTTCCTGTTCTCCTATCTGATAGATTCCATCTCAAAATCAATTGGCAAAAGGTGAAGTTGTCCAACAAGTATAGAAGCTGCACCCTAACAATATAGCAATAGGGAAATTGAAATGGGAGTGGCAGAATATTGGGCAGAGGCACTGCCGTGATGGTGGCGCTGTGGCAGTGAGATCTGAAGAGAGGGAAAGATGAGTATCAGTGAGTACTATCCTGCCCCCCAGGGTTTTTTGTTTGCTCATTAACCAATGAACATAAAGTGGAAAAATATAAGAGCAAATCAAGACATAGTCTTCATATCTACTGGTGAATAAGTTCTCCCTCTATTTGCTGATGCAATACCTTACTATCTGAAAATCTTCATTTAACTATTTACTCCCGGATACTCTTCAGTGTTGTGAAAAAAGTGTCTGTATTTATCTATAAAATTCAACGTGTACCATGAGACACATTGTACATGCCTGTTCACACCATATTTCACTTATAATGTCCCTTATACTGGCATGAAGTTCCAATTCTCTGTCTCTGCCTATTACCCACATTCCCTCATTTGCAATTAACAACAGCTGGGATCAACAACCTCTGATAATTCTCAAGAACAGGTTTCACATCTCTTCATCCTTATCTGTCAGCTTCACAAAACTTGAGCGAGCTGGCAACACATTCACTTCACCCTTGTGTTTACCAGATGATGTCCAGGCCAAAAAGCCGCTCTTTTGCTTTACACCCAAGTGCTGCCAAATTTGCTCGCGTTTTTCACAGATATAAACAACTTTGAAATATTCATCACTCAATTTTCCACAGGATCATTGTATTCATCTGCACCTAGGTGTAAGTAACTACCCATCATTCCCAGCCTCTCCCTCCTCCATCACACTTTCCTCTAATTTAGAAAGTGTACATTTTCATTTTTTGCTCAGTTGCTCCAACTTGAAAAGATGGCATTGCTGTTTATTTCTCTTTTATATTTGTAGTGAACCAAATCCTGATCCTCACAACCTAACTGAAACTGATATTGCAAACCATTTCCATTTCTAATACTATCCACTTATGACTAACAAACAGCAGCCAGGGCATATTGTAAACCATTCACGGCACAGTAGACACAGCTTTGCTCAGTCAATATATTGATTTTGGCTACCCACACGCATACTCCTCCACAAATGTCATAGAATTGTATCAGATTTTATCTCAGTCAGTAAACCTGGTAACCACTCATTATCATGGTGAAAGTAGCTACAATAATACCTTACATCATTCAATGTTTTCTCCTTTCTGAATCTATAGCTCACAAATGAATGATGGCAACTCCCATTAACACAATATAAAGTAGATATGCATGCTTATACCTGAAAAGCTATACTAGAGAAAGTAGCATGGCCAAGAAAACGTGGGGGGGACAAAAGGTATATAAAAAGAACCAGAACTTGAAAGTTTCTTAAAATTATACAGCAAGAATTTCAGATTGATAATTTACCCCAGACAACTCCCGCAAACGCAAATCTTCTATTTTGAAAGTAAACAAGCTTGGAACTGGATCTACAATTGAATGACCAAGCTGAAATGCAAGAGTATAACCCTATGGCAGGAAAAAATTAATTTAAAAAATTTGACATGATTCATGCATCTTAATTCAAATAAATCAATTATCCACCACAACCTGACGGCTACTACCACTAGCAATCAATAGATAATCAGCTTCAAATCGTTCAGTGTGAATAGATGTTTGCTGCTGAACCTCGAGAAGGAATTTGCCACTAGATAAAATAGATATTGCTGTTACAGTTTTTCTGGTCTGCACAGAAACTATTTGAGAATAGATAGTTCAGCATTGACAAATTGAATGTACATCATATAAATCTTGAATTCAAATGATTGTAAAACAGAAACAGAAGTGGACAATAATGATTTCTAATAATATATTTATTAGTTTCATGTACATAGGGATCAAGGAATATGCAATTTAGTATTTCCAACTTGAACATATAACATGTTATCAACACATCATCCATTTTGTGAAGTGAATACTTCAAGTGTATGTAGAACCAACTACCAAGATAAGTGTAGTGTAGAGTACATTATAATGAATTATGAATGGTGTTGAAGTCTTGGGCATTCCACAATCATACAATATAGACAAAATAGTGTATATAAGTAGGGGACAATCCTCATCCCATGAGATCTCCAATGAATACAAAAATATATTATTGTTTTATATGAAAAAATAAAAATAAAAACTTTAATACAGATACATGAAAAGATGTACTACTTTTGACATATCTACTAAAGCTCAATCATTTGGTAACATAAAGCAAAACCTACCGTGATGCCAAAGGAGAAAGCAATCAAACAGGTGAGAAAGATACTATACCATAATTTTTTATATTATAAATTGTATTTGAGGTAAAAGTAACTTTTAGTAACTTTCGCTGCTTTTGAGATAATAAATTTTCTTGCCCATTGTAAATTATAAAATGGATTATGGAACAAAAAACAGAGATTCTAGTTAGATTTTAAATCTAACATTTCATATATAATGTTTTGGCTTAAGACAATGACAACTGTTATATCCATGTGGATGAAACTGTAGCAGCTATTAATTGTCAGATTAAAATCTCTGCCTATGCTATAACCATAACATTTTGGCTAATGAAAAAATGGAACCATGAACTGATATTCATATTCACAGAGAAAACTAAAAGACAAAAAGGCATGATTCACCAGCTACAAAAATGTTTTATCTGGAGACCAGGATTTAACTTCAGAGAAAGAGTCACACTGTATAAGTGACTGAAGGGGATTTATGGACACATAAGATAACAGAAAGCTTAGCAGTTTTTAAACATAGAAGGTTTCATCAACAAGAGTCCATATTAGTCAAACAACAAAAAATATTACTTACTAAGACATCATACCTCCCCTTTGCTTCACATCAGACATGAGACAATCAATTATAGAAGACGAACTATTGCTGACAGGAAATACTCTGCCATCATCCTCAACCTAAGAGCAGTTAATTACAAATCAGAAATATACATTTGAAAGTTGAAACAGAAACAAGTTACAAACAGCTTTTCAAAGGACAACCTTCAGTTCCACCCCATGAGAGGTAAACCAAGACATTGTATCCACTGGGCCATGCATATTAAAGAAAGATCCCCTCAGTTCCTTGTGTCCCCTCGGATAGTTTCCTGCCAAAATCTACTAAAGAATCATATTCCAAACACTTAAGTTGCAATTATGGTAATCCAATAAAGTAATTAGATGCAAGTAGGACAAAAAAACAAATATCCAAGACAGAAATCAACATAGATGAAACTGACAGACTAAAATTTATTAATTTCTCTAAGGAAAGAAACCAATAGAATTACCTGCAGTTGATTACAGACACCAAGTTAACTTCTGTTAATCTAGTTCGCTTATAAAAAAAAAAATGCTCTTAGAAAGGAAAAGTGATATGCTACAAGTGCAAGGTAGTTAGCACTTAACAGACTATGCCACAAGTTAACTTATGTGTTTAACTTCACAAGGAAAGGAGGAATACCATATTGTCAACGCAATGCCCATTAGTCACATTGCATCGTCCTCCTCCAGAAACTTTCACCTGCCAATAGTACAATGAGAAGAATAAGAACAGTGTAGAATTGAATAGCATGATAGCATTATTTAACCACATACAGACCTTGGAGAGAGGCTTTCCCTTCTCAATAACCACCACACTAAGATGGGGTGCCACAGTCTTAGCATGAATTGCTCCATACACCCCTGCTGCTCCACCCCCAACAACCACCAATAGCTCTTCTTTAGACTTCACAGGAAATTTGATTGGAATAATAAAACATTTAAGTTTTGTGTTGAAAATAAGTGAAGCGAAGGATTAAGAAGAAAAATGGTAGCTACCTTTGTGGCTTGGCAAATGGCATGGGCAGTGGAGTTCCTTTCCCTGGGGGTTAATGAGGAAAAGCCAAGTTGTCCAGAACACGAGAAGCGCTGCCTTACTATAACATATTGCAGGTTTTGATGCAAAGCTGCAACACTTGCCATGCTCTCATCCCATCGGAAATGCTCATCGGCTCGCTGTGTTTTTATCTACACATACGTTGTGAAATGCTCTCCCCCTTTCAAATTTTGGAAGATTGTACAAACATCCCTTAGTTTGTAAAATTGCAACTTTTTTAGTTTTGCTCAGTGAGTAGGGTCTCCTCGGGTAATATAGTACTTATCTGTTCTCTGTTGCAAATAAAAAAAAATATTTTAACACATATTAAGGAAATAAGTTAAATATATTAAATTTTCTTAATTTTATAATATTTGTCTTTAAACGTTTTTGTTATTTGAGAGATTTTTAAGAATTTTTATAGATAGAAAAGTAAAAAATAATATTAAAAATATAAAAATAATTAAATAAAATATATTTTTAAAAAATAACATTATATGAAGTAAAAATAATTAAAATTTCCTTATATTTAAAAATAAAAAATTATTTAAATTTTTTTATTAAAGAAATGGATGGAATATATATTTTTAT
>JAMLFT010003500.1:0-21930 GCA_026544285.1 Pachyrhizus erosus | reverse complement strand
ATTTTGATGTAATTTTTCTTGCTCAAATGGGGCTATTTTAGATAATTTATTTTTAATTATTAAGTATCGTGGGAGGATAATGGATATTAATAATTTTAATATTTTTTATTTTAATTCTGGCCTTAATTTATGGGTTACTATGTATTTATTTATTATATCTATGAATTTGTTTTTTTTAAATAATGATAGTATATTACAAAGATAAAAAAAATGGAATATTTTATTTTTAATTTTGAAAATAATTAAAGTAAAAATAAAATCAATATTTTTCCAATTAAAAATGTTCGAATATGTGCATTCATTTTATTATATCTGTGATTTTTATTTTATCTTTAAATAATAACATCATACTTAGAAAATAAAATAAAGGAGATATTTTTATTGTCTAAAACAAAGCAAAATATTGTTTGAAGACATTTTCCTAATGTAAATGCTATTGTTTAATGATTCATTCAAAAGTCATTACTTTTGTAATTAATTAATTTTTTAACAATATTTGAATGCATTTATTATTTATTGAGACATTGAAAATTCTTTATTATTATAATTAATGTATTCTATTTTCAGCATTAAATTATTTTATGCTAATTAATGAATTTAATTATAGAAAAATCTTTATTGTTGTGAAAAATGTTTTACAACAATAAAGTTAAGTCTTCATTACTTTATGCTGATGCATTTAATCTTTCACATAAAAACATGTTACTTAACTGTTGTGAAAGATCGTGTCAATAGCGAAGACTTTCTAATTGTGAAATTTATTAGCACAGAACAACTTGGCGTTGAAAATAGAATAATTAATTATAATATATATATATATATATATATATATATATATATATATATATATATAATATATATATATATATATATATATATATATATATATATATATATATATATACATATATATATTCAAATAACACAGTTTAAGAATTATAAAAATGTTTCAAAATAAAGTAGTATTTTTAAAAATTAATATTTATTATAAGATATTTTATTAAAATATCTTAATTTTTAATTTTAATAAATATATTATTAATTTTTTTAAAAATAAAAATATTTATTAAAAAATTAAATAGAATAAATATTTAATATCTTATTAAAATTTTAAAAATCAGTAATTTAAAAAAAAAATTGGAATAGGATGAAGAAAGTTGAATGTAAATGTTGAAAAAAACTAGCATTTGAAAAAACTAATTAACCGTTCAATATGAAATACATCAATCAAAAAGTAAAATTAGAATACCCTCCTTAAAAAAAAAAAGAATTTTTAACAACCCATTAAACAATACAGAATTTATATTAGAAAAATATTTCAAAAAATATTTTACTTTATTTTATTTTAATTTTTTTTCTACATATGATGTTACTATTTAAAAACTTAAAAATCATATATAATAAATGAATGAACACGTTCAAACGTTTTTTATACAAAATAATAATTTATTTTGACTTAGATTGTGAAAAATAATCCAGCTATTTTTTTTTAAAAAAACTGATATCTTTATTTAAAAAATAAAATTCATAAACATAATAAATAAATGCATAATAACCAATAAATTAAGAGATGAATTCAAATAAACAAATATTAAAACTACTAATGTTTGTTATCCTCCCCAATAATGAATAAAAATAAATAAATAAAAATCTAAAGTACCTCCAATTTGAACGGGAAATATTATATCAAAAACTATTTTCTTTATTATTTGAAAGTTACAAGTCATTTTTAATTTGATTATCGGAGTCAAAACATTTTTAATTTGGTTAATACTTCTTCAGCCTTGCCCTTCCATACATTACCATGACAACAACTGATTACATAGTTACGACACTAAAAATAACTACACGTATAAAACAAAAAAAAAAAAAAAACTAATTTCCATAGGAGCTAAATTAAATTAAAAGCTAGAATAAAAAAGTAAATTAAATATAATATTATTTATTTTAATTATTGTTAAATTTTCGAAAGGTTTTTCAATCATCGAGTGAGTGAGTTGGCCGTAGAATGAGAAAAAAAACATTGCAACAGACGTGAGCCATGACGACATCGTACCATGCTCTGATAGTAACATTGTATATGCAGTTCTATGGTTATATATGCATAGAGTTCACTTCCTCTTTCTTTAAGCCATCACTCACCACCTTCTTCTTCTTCTGCTTCTTCACTTCCTCGCTTTAGTTTTCTAGTTCATTCAGAAACCCTTTTCAATCCCCCAACAAAAAATCATCGTCATCATCATCTACGTACGTTGGTTTCGCGAAACAACACTTTCACAAGACTGAAAAACAAAACAAGAAGAAGAAGAAGAAGAAGAACGAAGGAGTTAAACACTCAGCTTCTGTTTTTTCTTTTTCTCTTGTTATTTAAACACAAGTTTTCCATATCAGTTGTTTCTAAGAGACAAAAGCAAGGGCGCGTTCAAATGGCAAGTACCTTTGCGTACCGCTTTCAGCCACCGTTCATTTCAGCCTTCGCAGGATACACTACACAGGTTTCCCTTTTCCCAATTTTTTTTATTCAATTTTATTATGTTATTATAAATTAAACGAGTCGTTTTCTGTTCCTGTGTTTTGAAATGTTTTCCTCTATTTTTAATATTATCATAACAATAGTTCAACTGTTTGTTCATTTGTTTACAGACTCGAAAGAGCAACCGGGCATTTTTTGTGTTTCTGTTCTTTTCCATATTTTCTTGACAATGTGTGTAAAATTTATATAGATTTTCTGTCTAAACTAAAGTTATTTTTTATTTGATATCTCAGTATATTAGAAAAGCGATACTGATAAAGAAAGAGAACGAGAAAGTAATGTGATAAGTGATGGAATAAAAGAAAAATAAAACAAACGGGATAGTAGGTGATGAAAGAGAAAGAAAAACGTATGGATAGAATTATAGTTTAATTTTTATGTTTCGTCGGTCTAAATCAATTACAAATTTGATTTTATTTTTAAGGTGGATACGGTAAAAGTCAATAATCTTCTGTCCACCAACAAAAAGTCAACAATCTTCTTATACACTATCATAGATGAACTATTTACGCATTTCCCTACTGAGTAAATTACCAGAAAAATAGCTGACACCACTTAAGTTGCCTCACCAGTCACCACCAAACGCAGATAACTTTTACTCTTTCCGAATGAAGTTTTTGTCTCGTTAAATAGTGTGTTCTATTTCAAACTAGTGACATTCACATAAAATAGTGTGTATTGAAAAGAGAATGTTAGAGAAAGTTAATAGTAGTCTTCCACTTCAGAAAACAAAAAGCAAACTAGCTAGTATTGCCCCATTTGCCATTATTATATGTATATACTAATTGTTGGTGATAAGTGACTACTGTATGCGCACATTTATATTTCCATGTTTATTTCTCTTTAGAGCAAGAGTGTCGATCTAACTAGCAAGAAAAATGGGGAGGTAATATGTGTGCGCGCGAGAGACATGTTTGCAAATGTGTTTTTTCTGCTAAAGCTGGTTGATAATTATTTATGAGTTTCAGTTTCAAAGTTTTAGGACAAAGATATGGTCAACAAAGACATGATTTTATTGCCCTTTTTGGTTGTTTTTTACAGAGTTTGAGCAGCAAAGAGAAGTCAAGGAAAATGGCGGGATTTTGGAGTGTGTTTTGTGGGGAATCTGGTTGTTCAGAGGCTGGTAGAATGCCTTGCAGTTATGATTTTAAGCTTCTCATTGATCCTTCCACTTGTGTCAACCATTTGTTGATCTCTTGCTTTGATGTATTGCTGCTTATCATGCTTGTATTCATTCTGATCCAAAAGTCAACATTAAAACCAGCTAGGGGTCTAATACAAGTGCGAAGATATTCATTTTTACAGCTAGCTTCTGCCATAGTCAATGGTGCTCTTGGGTTGACACATTTGTTCTTTGGCATTTGGGTTTTAGAGGAAAGGTTGAGGAAAGCCCAAATTGTGATGCCTCTTGATTGGTGGTTACTAGAAATCTTTCATGGATTAACATGGTTGTTAGTGAGTTTAACAATAAGTCTTAAGTTGAAACAACTTCCAAGAGCATTGTCAAGGCTTTTTTCTATTCTAACATTCTTGGTTTCGGGTTTTTTCTGTGCTTCATCGTTGTTTTATGTGATTAGTAGCAGGGAAGTATCCCTTAAGATAGCTTCAGACATTCTATCTTTTCTCGGGGCAATATTATTATTATCATGCACTTATAAGGAAACCAAGCATAGGGACGCTGACAGAGAAAATGATGAAAGTCTTTATGCCCCCTTAAACGGTGGGTCAAACAAAAATGATTCTATTAGATATGTCACCCCATTTGCCAAAACTGGATTCTTCAGCAGAATGACATTTTGGTGGTTGAATCCGTTGATGAAAACGGGCAAAGAGAAAACACTTCAGGATGATGATATTCCGAGGTTGCGGGAAGAGGATCGAGCAGAAAGTTGTTATTTGCTGTTTCTGGATCAATTAAACAGACAGAAACAGAAGGGTCAATCCTCGCAGCCATCTCTTTTGAGGACAATAATTTTATGCCATTGGAGAGAAATTTTAATATCAGGATTCTTTGCATTGCTTAAGGTACTTGCTCTGTCTTTCGGACCTCTTCTTCTGAATTCTTTTATATTGGTTGCTGAGGGTAACCAGAGTTTCAAATATGAAGGTTTTGTGTTGGTCATATCACTTTTCTTTACAAAGAACATAGAATCCCTATCACAAAGGCAATGGTACTTCCGCTGCAGACTTATTGGTCTGAAAGTTAGGTCGTTACTGACTGCGGCCATTTATAGAAAGCAATTGAGATTATCCAATTCTGCTAGATTGATGCACTCTGGTGGTGAGATAATGAATTATGTGACTGTGGATGCTTATAGAATTGGTGAATTTCCCTATTGGTTTCACCAGACTTGGACAACTAGCTTACAGCTATGTATCTCATTATTAATACTTTTTCGTGCTGTTGGACTGGCAACAATTGCCTCCATGGTGACGATAGTAATCACTGTGCTGTGCAATACTCCACTTGCAAAGTTACAGCACAAGTTTCAAAGCAAGCTGATGGTGGCACAAGATGAGAGATTGAAGGCTTGTTCTGAGGCTCTTGTGAATATGAAGGTGTTGAAATTATATGCTTGGGAAACCAATTTTAGAAGTACTATAGAGAGATTAAGGAACGAGGAGCTGAAATGGTTGTCTGCAGGGCAATTTAGAAAGGCATACAACACCTTTCTCTTTTGGTCCTCCCCTGTTTTGGTCTCTGCTGCTTCCTTTGGGGCATGTTACTTTCTTAATGTTCCTTTGCATGCAAATAATGTTTTCACTTTTGTTGCAACTTTGCGCCTTGTTCAAGATCCAATTAGAACCATCCCTGATGTTATTGGGGTGGTCATTCAGGCAAAAGTTGCATTTACTCGGATTGTAAAATTCCTGGAGGCACCTGAACTGCAGAGTGCAAATGTCACGAAAAGGTCTCTCAATGACAACATGAGAGGTTCAATTATAATAAAATCTGCTGACTTTTCATGGGAAGATAATGTTTCAAAGCCAACACTCAGAAACATTAATTTGGAGGTTAGACCTGGGCAAAAGATGGCTATCTGTGGAGAGGTTGGCTCAGGCAAATCAACTCTCTTGGCAGCAATTCTCAGAGACGTTCCTAATACTCAGGGGACAGTAAGATTTTATTCCTTTTTGGCTATTGTTAACTCTGCAAATTGTGATACTTTCATTGGTTATAATTTAGATGACATTTTTACTTTGTGCCAGCTGTGGTATTATATCTTGCACATAAATTCAACTCACTAGAGTGCATTTTTCTGTCCTTTATTAGAGAGGTAATATTGTTAGTTGATTAGATTAATAGGTATCTGATTTTCTTTTCTGAATTACAGATTGAAGTCCGTGGGAAGTTTGCCTATGTTTCTCAAACGGCATGGATACAGACAGGTACAATAAGGGAGAATATATTGTTTGGAGCAGCTATGGATGCTGAAAAGTATCAAGAAACACTTCATAGGTCTTCACTATTGAAGGACCTTGAGTTGTTTCCCCATGGTGATCTCACTGAAATCGGGGAGAGAGGAGTCAACCTGAGTGGAGGTCAGAAGCAGCGAATTCAACTTGCACGTGCACTATATCAGAATGCTGATATATACCTCTTGGATGACCCATTCAGTGCTGTTGATGCACATACTGCAACAAATTTGTTTAATGTAATGCAAACTTTTTTTCTTCAGGTACTGCATTTATATCTTGGTGTTACTAGCTTTTTTTTACTGATGCATGGCTTTTCAACTGGACAGGAATACATAATGGAAGGACTTTCTGGGAAAACAGTTTTGCTTGTGACTCATCAAGTTGACTTCCTTCCAGCATTTGATTCTGTTTTGGTAATTTCATTCATCTTAAAGCACTGCTTATGTCATTGTTTCAATTTCTTTTTCTGTATATAGTTAACGGTTATGTTATATGAAAGCACTGGCAGTAACTTAGCATGGCTGTAATTATTCCTTTGTTTACAGTTGATGTCAGATGGGGAAATCATAGAGGCTGCTCCTTATCATCATTTGTTGAGCTCAAGCCAAGAATTTCAGGACCTTGTGAATGCCCACAAAGAGACTGCTGGTTCTGATCGGCTTGTGGATGTTGCTTCTTCCCAGAAACATTCAGATAGTGTCAGAGAAATTAGAAAAACATCTACGGAGCAGAATTATGAAGCATCAAAAGGTGACCAGTTGATTAAGCAAGAAGAGAGAGAAAAAGGAGACCAAGGTTTCAAACCGTATATTCAGTATCTGAATCAGAACAAAGGATATATATACTTCTCTGTGGCTGCTCTTTCTCACTTAACATTTGTGGTTGGCCTAATATTACAAAACTCATGGCTGGCCGCTAGCGTTGACAATCCTCGAGTCAGCACTTTGCGATTGATTCTTGTTTACTTGTTGATTGGAGTTATTTCAACAGTATTCTTGTTGATAAGAAGTCTTTTAACAGTTGCTTTGGGCCTTCAATCATCCAAGTCTTTATTTTTACAGCTACTGAAGTCCCTTTTTCGTGCACCCATGTCATTTTATGACTCCACTCCGTTAGGACGGATACTTAGTAGGGTAAGCATATGAAACAGTTTTTTCTTTCCCCTTACAGTCTAATGCAATGAATGGAAGCATGGATGTTTTGACTGTTATTTCCTTGTTTAGGTCTCCTCAGATCTCAGCATTGTAGACCTTGATGTCCCATTCAGCTTTATTTTTGCTGTGGGAGCTACTATGAATTGCTATGCTAATTTAACCGTTTTAGCTGTTGTTACTTGGCAAGTCTTGTTTGTCTCCATACCAATGATTTATTTTGCAATCCGCTTGCAGGTAATGACCAAGTTCTTCTTTGGATTACATTGCATGGATAACTTGTTACTTTTTTAAATTAATTTGATAATATCATTATTTAACCACGCAATGTTATTGTTTGACAGTAGATGAATACGTGACATAAATGGACTTCATACCTATGTTTGTAGGTTTTGAAACTTATTCTAAATGGGAATATTTTCAAGTTTAAAACAGTAACTTACAAGTGTCTAATTCAGTCTGGGTTTCACTTACAAATTAAGAAAACTTATGTATAATTGTACAGGCAATGGGGTCAGACCCATTCACAAGATCAATATTTATAATATCTGGTCATTAAATCGATAACACAATTTGAAATTTAATGGTTTAACTGTGATCGAATAGGTATTAATAAAATAATAATTAAATAAGTATAATATCATATAACTTTTTAATATTAATATTTAAAGTAAAACATAATTTTACAAATTCTTTTAAAATATACATAAAAGTCTAAATCAAATATATTATAATATTTAAATTTAAATTTAAATAAAATACATCAATGTCCATTAACAATATAAAAATTTATATCTTTAAAAAATAAAATAACATTAATATATTATATGATTATAAAAAATAAAATATGAAAAATTATAAATTAATATAAATAAGTAAATTATATATTTTATAAAAAATTAATAATAATTGGTAAAATAATTTGTACGTATTTGAAATTTTTATTAAATATGTATTTTTATTTGTCTTTAAAATATTTTATATTATATTTAAAAAATAAAAAAGTTGAAAAATACTTTTTGAAACCAATTTTCTGCATGAGTTTTTGATCGATTTTGGATTAGTACAACTGGTTCTGAAATCTTTTAATTGTTTTGAATAACCAAACTAGTATCAGATTGGTTCCTGGTCAAACTAGTCAGTTCTGTCCAGTTTTGATAACTGTGCACAACAAAATTTTGTTCACTAGAAAGAAAATTCATAATATGGAAGCTGTCTTATCTTCTTTCTTTTGGTAACTTTGTAATCATTTTTCATAGATTTAAAGTACTCTTATAGTAAAGTAAACATGCTAACCTAATAATTTGATTTATAGAGTTACTACTTTGCCTCTGCAAAAGAACTGATGCGGTTGAATGGCACAACAAAATCCTTTGTTGCTAACCATCTCGCTGAATCTGTTGCTGGAGCTGTGACAATAAGGGCTTTTGAGGAGGAAGAACGATTTTTTGAGAAAAATCTTTATCTAATCGATGTCAATGCGAGTCCTTACTTCCATAGTTTTGCAGCAAATGAGTGGTTGATTCAACGATTAGAAACAGTTAGTGCTGTTGTTCTTGCATCTGCAGCGCTGTGCATGGTTGTACTTCCACCTGGAACTTTCTCCTCTGGTGAGACGTTATCTATTATTGCTTTTGAAATGTCACTTTTAGTGTTCTTTTAATATTGTGCAAATCATGTTTTTTACCGCTCGGTCTAATGCTAGTTTTATAATTTCAATATATGTTATTCCAGGATTTATTGGCATGGCTCTCTCTTATGGCCTTTCACTTAACATGTCCTTGGTATTTTCAATTCAAAATCAATGCAATATAGCGAATTATATAATATCAGTGGAGAGGCTAAATCAGTATATGCATATACCGAGTGAGGCCCCAGAAGTAATAGAAGGAAATCGTCCTCCTGTGAATTGGCCGGTTGCTGGTAGAGTACAAATAAATGAATTGCAGGTATTTTTTACTATTTTAAAACTTGTTGCACTATGTGCTGAATAATGTGAGTTGAACATTTGAACTGAAGCACATAATTTACTTTTTGATGTTAAAACAGATACGTTACAGGCCTGATGCACCACTAGTACTTCGTGGAATCACATGCACATTTGAAGGAGGGCACAAAATTGGTATTGTTGGTCGGACTGGCAGTGGGAAGTCCACTCTTATAGGTGCTTTATTCCGTCTAGTGGAGCCAGCTGGAGGAAAAGTCATTGTTGATGACATTGACATTTGTTCCATTGGTCTGCATGATTTGAGGTCGCGTTTTGGTATTATACCTCAGGATCCTACTCTTTTTAATGGGACAGTCAGATACAATTTGGATCCCTTATCTCAACACTCTGATCAAGAGATATGGAAGGTAATAATAAATGCTTTGTTATTTTTCAGTATGTTGTTAAGTCATTTATGTTAGTTTATCTCTCTACTTTCCATGGTACTTGTGGACTGATTGTAGCTTCCATATGAAGGTTCTGGGGAAGTGTCAATTGCAAGAGGCTGTCCAGGAGAAAGAGGAGGGATTAGACTCTTCAGGTACTATCCTTCATGTTTTGCTGTCACAACTTTGCAGTGATCAATTCCTGCTTAAGTACTAATGATTAGTGACAAATTGTTATACAGTTGTTGAAGCTGGAGCAAACTGGAGCATGGGACAACGGCAGCTATTCTGTTTGGGGCGTGCTCTTCTCAGGAGAAGTCGGATATTGGTGCTTGATGAAGCAACTGCATCAATTGATAATGCAACTGATTTGATTTTGCAGAAAACAATTAGGACTGAGTTTGCAGATTGTACAGTGATCACAGTAGCTCACAGGATACCTACTGTGATGGATTGCACCAAGGTTCTTACCATCAGTGATGGTAAGTTGCACATTAACTATCCCTTCTTTCTTCATTCTCGTTTAAAACATGCTTTTCCTAACTAAAATATATTTCAGTCATTTAGTAAATACTAGATATGTTAAGAGAACAAATAAGGTTGTTTGTATTGACCTAAGAAAAAATATAGGTATGTTGTTGAGTAGGTCTTCTTGATTTTATTTAAGCTAGAGAGGGTAATAAAATGTGAGATAATATATTTACCAGCTTCTTAGCTTTGACCATACAAAATTATGAATTATAATGTAAAATTAGAGGTAATTGATCGCACATTAGAACATTTGATCCTTTAGTTTTTGTCTTTTAAGAAAATAAAATGATATTGCATTTTCAGGGAAACTGGTGGAGTATGATGAGCCGACGAATTTGATACAGAGAGAAGGATCACTGTTTGGAAAACTTGTCAAGGAATATTGGTCTCATTTTCAGTCTGCAGAATCTCATTGACGATGAAAATGTTTTTTAGCATAGCCCTTATTTCTTTTTGCTGTAGGATTAGCAAGAACCCAAGAAAGTTTACTTGGAAGTAGGATGTAAAATGTAAAATGTCTTATATTTGGACAAACTCTGATCACTGAGAAGTGGGAAGGAATTAGATGGACTAAGAAGAAAATGGTGCAGAGGTATTCAAATGTACCATTTTCTAGAATGACCGTCAGCTGTTTAACAGTGGAGAGTTGCATTATTTATTAATTGTTTATAATTGCACATTTTTTAGTGACATTTCTCATTTTATAACGTGTGTAGGGTGACTTAAAACATTAATTCTATATTTTTTATTTTTATATTTTTTTTAAAGCAATGTGGATATGTTTTTAATAAAAAAAAATTAATTAATTATTTTTAGACCTTCTTTTTATCTTAAAAGATTCTATTTTCTCATTTTAATTTTTTTTTATAGATAAAATAAATGAAGATAATAAATTTATTTTAAATTTTATTTTTTAAATCAATAATGTATCTAAGATAAATATATTTAATACAAAATTATTTTATACAAATAAAAAAATGATTATATTTAAAAATAAAATGTTAAGGATAAAAACTGAGATAATATTATATTAAAATACATTATAAATAAATATATATATTCAACGAGATGATAAAAATACTAAACATTTATCTATGTTTATTTTTGTAAAAATAAAAATATCTTATTAATTATTTATGTATATTTTATTTTTTTGATAAATAAATTTTTGGTTTAATTATATTTTTATTTTTAAAAAATATCATTTTTACAAATATTTATTTCAAATTAAAATTAAAAATTTAATAAAAAATTAATTAATATTTAAAACACACATAAAAATAAGATTTAATAAAGTTATGGGATGGTGTAAAAACAAAATTGTCATACAATAATTATCCTTTTTAAAATTTATATTATAGACATTAATTTTGTTCTTGAATATTTTATTTTTCATTGTTATATTAAGTATTGTAAATGTGTTGAAAAAAAGATTTAATTATAATTATTTATTATGTATATTTAGTGAATTTGGTAAGTCAAATTCACATATCCTAATTACTTGATTTTACTTTTTTAATTTTTATGTAATTCCTTATTGTTAGTGGGGTATGGTTAGAGTTTTGACAGTTGAGTTTTCTATTGATATTGACAATGTGTATGTATATAAAGTTTAATTTTTATATATAATTGGTATGAATTGAATATTTTTTTATAAGTTAATTATAAATTTGTGATTTTGACTAAATGTTTAAATATCAATACAATGATTGTAACTAAATTTTAAAATATAATCTAATTTTAGATATTACTATTATTATTATTATATATAATATTTTTATTATTTTTTTAGTAATTTGACAACAAAATTATTAATTGTTTAATAATTATTTTAAATATTATTTTTATTTTAGTATTATTATTATTATAAATATTTTTATTAATTAAATTAAAATAACTAAGTAATTATGTAATTGATGAGAGAATTTATGATGTTTGATGGATGACTCTTAATTATCAGTATATTTTATTAAAATAAATTAAGTAATCAATTTATTTATATTATTAAATTATTAAATTATTTAATTATAAATTTATGTTTATAATTAAATTTAATTTTTTTGAAAAAAAGCATGTGATTTGACTTATGTGAAAGATACTTCTTCCGTTTCAAAAATTATTGTGATCTAAGATTTATAAAAACATTATAAAATGATTAATTTTTATTTTTTAATAAAATATTCAAAATTTTATTCTAATTTTGTTATCTAATACATATAATTATTTAAAAAACTTAATAATATATCCATTGAAATTTAAAAAAATATAAAAATGTTTTAATACAATTATCTTTAATAAATATTTTTTTTTAATACTTACTTAATCTATGTAAAAAAATTTAAACTATAATTATTTTGAGACAGAAGAAATAACGTAAATAATGTAAAATTTTTAATTATTTTAATGTATTAGCATTAACCAATTTAGTATTTAGTATTGAAAGTCGAATACATTAATTGTAATAATAAAACTTTTCAATTCTCACTCAATAATCAATTGTAAAAACCCTCCGATTTGAAAAATACCTTAAATAATTGTTGAAAATGAAATACATTAGTTACAAAAATGATAAATTTTCAACCACCCATTAAACAACACCATATAAATTAAGAAAACTTCTTCAATCAAAATTTTATTTTAAATAATAAAAACATTCCTTTTATTTTATTTTCTACACATGATGTTATTATTTAAAAATGACTAAGAATCATAAATATAATAAATTAATATACATATTTAAATATATTAAAATTTTAAAATATTAATTATTTTTACTATAATTATTTTCAGAATTAAAAATAAAATAGTGAAAAAATTTCAGTTATTCTACTTTTTTCTATATGCTATCTTTATTTAAAAAATAAAATTTATAAATATACTAAATAAATAAATACATAATAAACAACAAATTAAGACATGAACTCAAATAAAAAAATATTAAATTATTAATATTCGTTATCCTCCGACAATACTTAGTGATAAACAAAAATAATAAATAAAACAACTAAAAAAGAATAATCTAAAATACCACCTATTTGAGCGGGAAAAATTACATTAAAATTTCTTTCTTCATTACATGAAAGATGAAAAATACTAGTCAATTTTATTTTGATCTCCTTTCTTTACTTGAGTCAAATCATGATGGTATCGTATCTGGCTCTGATAATTGCCTTATATATATATATGCAATTGTATGGTTATATATTCGTTAGGAGCATGCAAACAGTACGTGCATTCCTCCCTGCAACGTTCATTCTTTAAGCCATCACTCACTACCTTTTTCTACTTCTTCACTTCCTCACTTCCTCACTTTTCTTTTCTAGTTCATTCAGAAACCCTTTCCAATCCCCTAACGAAACATCATTGTCATCATCATCTACGTACGTGGGTTTAGCGAAACAACACTTTCATAATACTGAAAAACAAAACAAGAATATTATTTCAGGTTTCGCACCATACACTACTGCTTTGCCTATTCCCTTTTTCTTTTCCTTTCATTCTATTTTATTTTATTACGTTATTATAAATTAAATGAGTCGTTTTCCATTCCTTTATTTTAAAATGTTTTCCTCTTTTTTTAATATTATCATAACAATAGTTCAACTGTTCGTTCATTCGTTGTCAGACTCAAAACAGTGTTTAAGATCTTCCAGATTTTCCACCCGCTGTTTTGTTTTTATCCACGTTTTATGTACTTTTCCATGTTTCCTTAACAATGTGTAAAATCTTCAGACTCTCTGTCTCTCTGCGTCTTCTGTCTAAACTTAAGTTATTTTTTGTTTGATATCTCAGTGTATCAGACACTTGATATTATTTTTACAGTGAATACGGTAAAAGTCAATAATCTTATTATACAGTACTATAGATTAACTATTTACACATATAGTTGTTGATTAAAAATTATGACACTGAAATGACAGTAAAATAGCTGACACCACAGAAGTTACCACCTCGCCTAACGCAGATAACTTGTACTCTTTCCTAGTGAAGTTTGAGTCTCGTGAGAAAGTCTGTTCTATTTCTTAACTAGTCAAATTCACATGAATTTTGGGGGATAAGAGTGTATAGAAAAGAGAATGTTGGTGAAGAAGTTAATTATACTCTTCTACTTCAGAAAACCAAACCAAACTAATATTGCCCGATATGATATGCCATTATCATATGTATCTACTAATTGTTGGTGATAAGTGACGACTGTATGTGCACATTTCTATTTCAAGTTTATTTCTCATTAGAGAAAGAGTCTTGATCTAACTAGTAAGAACAATGGAGAGGAAATATGTGTGTGTGTGACGTGATTTCAAATGTGTTTCTTCTGCTAAAGCTGGTTGATAAACTAATTATGAGTTTCAGTTTCAAAGTTTTAGGACAAAAATTGCTCAACAAAGGCATGGTTTTATTGCCCTTTTTTTTTATTATTGCAGAGTTTGAGCAGCACAGAGAAGTCAAGGAAAATGGCGGGCTTTTGGAGCATGTTTTATGGCGAATTTTGTTGTCCTGAGGCTGGAAGAAGCCTTGCAGTTATGATTTTAAGCTTCTCATTGATCCTTCCACTTGTGTCAATCATTTATTGATCTCTTGCTTTGACATATTGCTGATTATCATGCTTGTATTCGTTATGATCCAAAAGTCAACATTAAAACCATCTCAGGGTCTAATACAGGAGCGAAGATATTCATATTTACAGCTAGTTTCTGCCATAGTCAATGGTGCTCTTGGGTTTGCACGTTCCTGCTTTGGCATTTGGGTTTTAGAGTAAAGGTTGAGAAAAGCCCAAACTGTGATACCTCTTAATTGGTGGTTGCTAGAAATCTTTGATGGATTAACATGATTGTTAGTGAGTTAAACAATAAGCCCCAAGTTGAAACAACTTCCAAGAGCATAGTCAAGGCTTTTTTCTATTCTAATATTCTTGGTTTCTGGTTTTTTCTGTGCTTCATCATTGTTTTATGCAATTAGAAGAAGAGAACTATCCCTTACGATACCTTCAGATATTCTATCTTTTATGGGGGCAATATTATTGTTGTTATGCACATATAAGGAATCCAAGCACAGGGACACTGACAGAAAAATTGATGAAAATCTTTATGCCCCCTTAAACGGTGAGTCCAACAAAAATAATTCTTTTAGATATGTAACCCCATTTGCCAAATCTGGATTCTTCAGCAGAATGTCATTTTGGTGGTTGAACCCAATGATGAAATTCAGGATGAGGATATTCCGAGGTTGGGGGAGGAGGATCGAGCAGAAAGTTGTTATTTTCTATTTCTGGATTGAACTAACAGAAACAGAAAGATCAATCCTCGCAGCCATCTCTTTTGAGGACAATAATTTTATACCATTGGAGAGAAATTCTAATATCAGGATTTTTGCATTGCCTAAGATACTTGCTCTGTCTTCAGGACCACTTCTTCTGAATTCTTTTATATTGGTTGCTGAGGGTAATGAGACTTTCAAATATGAAGGTTTTGTGTTGGCCATATCACTTTTCTTTACAAAAATCTTAGAATCCCTATCAGAAAGGCAATGGTACTTCCGATGCAGGCTTATTGGTCTGAAAGTTAGGTCGTTGAGCAATTGAGGTTATCCTATTCTGCTCGATTGAAGCACTCTGGTGGTGAGATAATGAACTACGTGGCTGTGAATGTTTATAGAATTGGTGAATTTCCCTATTGGTTTCACCAGACTTGAACAACTAGCATACAGCTGTGTATCTCATTAGTTATACTTTTTCGTGCTGTTGGGCTAGCAACAATTGCTTCCTTGGTGATGATAGCAGTCACTGTGCTGTGCAGTACTCCACTTGCAAAATTACAACACAAGTTTCAAAGCAAACTTATGTGGCACAAGACGAGAGATTGAAGGCTTGTTCTGAGGCTCTTGTGAATACGAAGGAGTTGAAGTTATATGCCTGGGAAAACAGTTTTAGACGTACTATAGAAAGATTAAGGAATGAGGAGCCCAAATGGTTGTGTGCAGTGCAATTCAGAAGGACATGTTGAAAAAACATTAATTTATTTATTTTATGTGATTTTAATTTTTTTTACTTAGTTAAAATTAGTTTTAAGTGAGTTTTATTTTTAGAAATTTGTTCACAGTATGTTCAGCAGAATGTGTTTATGTTGTTTTCTAATATTTAATTTGTTAATTTATTTAGTTCCTAGATGTAAGTTTATAAATAGGTCATTAGATTATTGAATTAAATATAATAATATTTTTTTATCGTATTTCTTATTTTCTATTTTAAAATGGATGTCATTGTTATCGGTGGTTACAAAGCTTGGTTGAGAGAAAACACATGAGTTAAAAAAAAGACGAGAGAAAAAAAAACAGTAACGACTATATTTTCTTTATGACTTCAGATCCCAATTTTGTACAACCTACAATCCCTTGTTTTGATGATCACTATGATCATTGGAGCATGTTGATGAAATTTTTTTTCATATCAAAGGAATATTGGAAAGTTGTTTCGGAAAGAGTTCTAGAACTAGTAGGTGGAGCAGATGCATCTGATGCATAGATAACAAAAATTGAAGTGCTAAAATTGAAACATCTCAAAGCAAAAAATTATTTGTTTCAGGCTATTGATCGTTCAATCTTGAAGGCAATTCTTTGTAAAGATAGTTCCAAGAATATTTGAAATTCAATAAAGAAAAAAATACCAAGGTTCTTCTAGAGTGAAATATGCACATCTTCAAACTTTAAGAAGAGATTTTTAAGACTCTACAAATGAATGATAGTGAATCTATCACCAACTATTATGCTAGAACCATGAAGATTAGTAATAGGATGCAATTTCATAGTGAGAAGATGGAAGATGTCACTATTATAGAAATTTTTTTGCATTCCTTGTCACCTAAATTTGATTATGTGGTATGCTCAATAGAAGAATCCAAAGATATTGACACTTTCTCTCTTAATGAACTCCAAAGCTTTTTGCCAATTCATGAACAAAAGATGAACCGAAGTTCCACCACAGAGGAACAAGCGTTAAAAACCTTTATCTCTACTCATTTCTCCAATATTAGAGGAAGTGGTAGAGGTAGAGGTAGAGAAAAAGGAGGTGGAGGCAATAGAAATGATAGTATTCATTCCAAGACCAATGATGATCAAAATAAAAGTAGATATCACAATTACCATTTTGACAAATAAAAAATAGAGTGCTTTAGATTCCATGAGTTTGGTCATTACCATTCAGAACGAAGCTGCCTAATGACTAAGAAAAGGGACAAAAATTAAATTTTGTAGAAAATTGGGATGTAGAAACCTTATTAATGGTTGTTCAAATTGATGAAAAATTCAACTTAGATGTTTGGTATGTGGATATAGGTTGCAGCAACCACATGTGTGGAAGTAAGTCTTCATTTTCATATTTAAATGAAGATTTTCTTTCTAAAATAAGTTTTGGTGATAATTCTACTGTGAATGTCAATGGAAAATGTGATATTAAGATCAGGACCAAAAATGGTTTTGTTGAAATAATATCCAATGTTCTATATGTCCCTAATTTGAAAAGAAATTTATTAAGTGATGAATAATTACAAGAAAAAAGTTATGTTATTACGATCAAGGATGATGCTTGTGAAATTTATAATCTTACAAGAGAGGTCATTGTTGTTATTCAAATGAATTCAAATAGGTTGTTCCCATTGAAGATTTGAAAGTATTCAATTTTGCTTGATGATCGGAGTAAAAGATTTTTCATGGTTGTGCCATTTTCAATATGGGCATTTGAGCTTTAATGTACTAAAGACTCTTCACCAGAAAAATATGGTAACTGAACTTCCTCAAATTGTTGTTCTCTCTAAAGTATATGAAGAATGTGTTGTTAGCAAACATCATTGTTCAAAATTCTCTCAAGGAAAATCATGGAGAGTAAAGAATGTCCTAGAGTTAATTTATTTTGATATTTTTAGACCAATAAAATCATCTTCCAATGGAGGTAAAAATTATCTAATCACTTTCATTGATGATTATAGTTGAAAAACATGGGTTGATTTTTTACAGAAAAAATCAGAAGCTTTTGGTGCTTTTAAAAGTTTCAAGGCATATGCTGAAAATGAAGTAGGAAAGACAATCAAGACTCTTCGTAAATCGTGGTGCAAAATATTTTTCAAAGGAATTTGAAGATTTTTGCAATACTCATGATACTAGAAGAAAGCTTACAACAACTTACACTCTACAACAAAATGACACATCAGAGAGAAAAAATCGAACCATTCTTAATGTGGTAAAAAGTTTGCTAGCAAAAGGAAAAATTCCAAAAACATTTTGGCTTGAAGCCTTAAATTGGAGTGTTTATATCCTAAATAAAAGCCTCAATTTTCTTGTTAAAAACATGATACCCAAAGAGGCTTGGAATGGGTGAAAACCAACTGAAAATTTCTGGTTGCATTGCTTATGCCCACATTTTAGATGGAAAAAGGAAAGAGCTTGATAATAAGGGTGAAAGATGTGTATTTCTCGGTGTTAGTGAGATATCCAAAACTTATAAGTTGTTCAACCCAATGGCAAAAAATATTGTGGTTAATAGAAATATTGTATTTGACGAAGAAAACACTCAGGATTGGAATAGGCAACAACCTACTTCAATCATTGATAATGATATTGAAGATGAAATTCAACTAACTGAAAATTTATCAATTGGTGCCTCTAAAATGTTACCAATTACAATAAGTACAATAGATGAACCTTCCTAATGTACTCGGAATAGGCCAACATGGAAGAAAAACTATGATGTAATAGAGATTGATTATTATGAAAATCATGTTACTGACTTTGCCTTGTTTGTAGATTTTGAACCCACAACTTTGAAAGTGCTATTAAGAAACCAAAATGGAGGAGAACAATGGATGATGAAATTGAAGCTATTAAAAGGAATGATACTTGGGAGCTCTGTGATCTCCCAAAGGGCACAAAATCATTGGTGTAAAATGGATTTTCAAAACAAAATTGAAAGAAAATAGTGAAGTTGACAAGTATAAGGCGCGATTGGTAGCAAAAGGATACAAACATTATAATGAAATCTTTGCTCTAGTTGCACATCATGATACAATCAGATTGGTGATAGCATTGGCAGTACAGAATTCTTGGCCTATTTTCCAGCTAGACGTCAAATCTGCTTTCTTGCATGGAAGCTTGGAAGAACATGTATTTATAGACCAACCCCCTAGTTATATTAAGGTTGGTGATGAACATAAAGTCTATGGATTAAAAAAGGCTTTCTATGGATTAAAACAAGCCTTACGAGCTTGGTATAGTCACATTGAGAACTATTTTTGAAGACAAGTTTCCAAAAGTGCCTATATGAGCACACACTTTTTGCGAGAATAGGAGATGAAGGGAAAATGCTTATTTCTTGTTTGTATGTCGATGATATTATGTTTACTAAAAATTGTGATGACATGTTTAAAGAATTCAAAAACTCAATGACGATGGAGTTTGAAATGACTGATTTTGGTTTGATGCATTACTTTCTTGGCACATAAGTGACACAATCTACTAATGAGATTTTTATCTCACAAAAGAAATATGTGTGAGAAATTTTGGACCGATTCCAAATGAAGGATTGTAATCCTGTAAGCACTTCAGCAAAGTACAATTTGAAACTAAACAAAGATCATGAAGGAAAAGAAAAAAAGGATGAACAACATGGTTAACAAGTAAATTGTGGGTAGTATGATGTATTTAACAATAATAAGACCTGAATAATGTTGTGAGTTGAATAAGCAAATATATGGAGAGCCCAATAGAAATGCATTTTTTGGCAGCTTAGAAAATTCTTCGTTACTTGTAAGGAACTAAGGATTTTGGATTGCTCTACAAAAAGGGAAAGAAGTTGGATTTGTTTGGATTTACTAACAATGATTATGCAGGAGATCAAGATGACAGAAAAAGCACGATACACTATGTCTTTATGTTGGGAACATGGGTTGTTTCATGGTCATCCAAAAAGCAATAAATTGTCATTTTGTTAACCACAAAAGCTGAATTTGTTGCTATAACGACCTATGCTTATCAAATGGTTTGGCTAAGGAAGATTCTTCAACAGATACATTTCAAGCAAGAAGGAACAACAACAAGTTTTTGTGATAATACTTTAGCAATCAAACTCTCTAAGAATTTTGTACTACATGAAAGGAGCAAACATATTAACGTTAAGTATTACTTTCTAAGATATCTCAACAGTGAAGAAAAATTAAATTGAAGTACTGTACAAGTGAAGATCAATTAGTTGATATATTTACTAAAGCTCTAAAGCTACATCCTTTTCAAAATTTAAGAAGTTTGTTAGGCATTTGTACCGTTAAAAGTTGTGCATAAACTGAAGCTTATAAACTTTAGTTTAAGGGAGGGACTGTTGAAAAAAATTAGTTTGTTTTTCTACATGATTTTAATTTGTTTTACTTAGTTAAAGTTTTAAGTTAATTTTATTTTTTAGGAGTTTGTTCACGGCATGTTAGTAGAACGTGTCCATGTTTAACAAAACATATCTACGTTATTTTTTGATATTTAATTTGATTTGTTAACTTATTTAATTCTTGGATGAAAATCTATAAATATGCCATTAGATTATTGAATTGAATATAAAAGTATTTTTTACAATATCTCTTATTTCTCATTTTCTATTTTAAAATAGATGTCATTGTTATCTGGACATACAACATGCTTCTCTTTTGTTCCTCTCCGATTTTGGTCTCTGTCGCTACCTTTGGGGCATGTTACTTTCTTGGGAAGTGTCAGTTGCAAGAGGCTGTCCAGTAAAAAGAAGAGGGATTAGACTCTTCAAGTACAACACTTCATGTTTTGCTATCACAACTTAGCAGTGACGAATTCTTGTTTTAGTACTAATGACTAGTGACAAATTGTTATACAGTTGTTGAAGCTGGAGCAAACTGGAGCATGGGACAACAACAACTATTCTGTTTGGGGCGTTCTCTTGTTAGAGAAGTCGGATATTGGTGCTTGATGAAGCAACTATGTCAATTGATACTTCAACTAATTTGATTTTGATGAAAATAAATAGGACTGAGTTTGCAGATTGTACAGTGATCACAGTAGCTCACAGGATACCAACTGTGATGGATTGCACCAAGGTTCTTGCCATCAGTGATTATAAGTTGCACATTAACTATCCCTTCTCTCATCATTCTCGTTTAACACATGTTTTTCCAAACTAAAGTATATTTTAGTTATTGAGTAACTATTAGATATGTTAAGAGAACAAATGAAATTGTTTGTATTGATTAACCTAAGAAAAAATATAGGCATGTTGTTGAGTAGGTCTTCTCGAGTTTACTTATAGTTAGAGAGGGTAATAAAATATGAGATAACAGAGTTATTAGCTATTTAGCTTTGATGACCCAAAATTATGAATTATGATATTTGAAGTAATTGAACAAACATTTGATCCTTTAGTTCTTGTCTTTTAAGAAAATAAAATGACATTGTATTTTCAGGGAAACTGGTGGAGTATGATGAGCCGATGCTTGATACACAGAGAAGGATCATTGTTTGGGAAGCTTGTCAAGGAATGCTGGTCTCATTTTTAGTGTGCAGAATCTCGTTGAAGCTGAACATGTTTTTTTAGCTCCATATCCTAAAAAATAAGTCAACAACTGACCACTTTATTTAAAACAAAAAATAAACTCTACTTCTTTGATTAAATTCAAAACAAAAACAAAAATTATAATTGCTAACACAAACGAGATTAGTCTTTTGGCACAATAGGTTAGGAAATATTAGTGGCAAAATCGTAAAAATCTTTTATTTTTTAAAATTGAGTTTTATTGTCTTTTTTTAAAACAACTGTCACATTTTTTATTTTTCTATAATTTTAGATTTGTATCATTATTGATCATTTTTAAACTTTACACATTATACATATTTATATTTGTCTTTTAATTTTATTTTTACACATTT
>JAMLFT010003499.1:0-21935 GCA_026544285.1 Pachyrhizus erosus | reverse complement strand
ATCAAATTTTATTTTTGATCTCTTATAAAAAAATTTAAAAAATTTTAGTCTTTAATAAATTTAAAATTTTGTTTTTAATCCTTATTGTTAATAAGCTACTTTTAATTATTGAATTGTTTGTTAATTGATTATTTTTAAATTCACCTGTATGAATAAAATTGTTAAAATATTAAATTTTTACTTAAATAAACTTTATTAAACATGTCTATTAGTGAATAATACAACTCTTAATAATAATTTGTTAACAACAATGACTGAAAATACAATTTTAAATTTATCAAGGATCAAAATTTTAAAAACAAATTTACCAAGAACCAAAATCAAAATTTAATAATTTATCAAAAATTAAAAATATATTTAAATTTAAAATAAAATAATAAAAGTTAAAATAAAAAATTACAAAAACTAAAAATAAAAAAAATAAAACCTTTTAGAGATCAAAAGTAAAATATAAATATATTTTTAGAATACAAACATATTTAAGCTTAAAAATTTGTGAATATTATATGAAAGTATATTTGTTAATAATTAACCATTTATAATAAAATAAAAATTATAAAAATTTCATTGCTTATTTTTATATGTAAATGTATACTTCACCAAAAACAATCTCGTACAATTCACAAGTATTATCCCTAGTAAAACTCAACCACGTTGGTTTTAAATAAGTGAGCGTGCGTCTTCGTTGTTTCCTCGTGCCTCTAATGATGTTTGTATTGTTGGAATACTTGGGCCAAAGTTTGGGCCCGTTGTCTTTTGCTTTGGATTGTCATGCATTTCACACCATACAAAAACGAGAGAAGATTTTGTTATTAGCACCTCCTATACGTTGTTATTTAATTTAATAACCAAAATGTCCATAATAATGGAAACAAGATTTCATTGTGTAGTTGAGAAACAATATACTTTTGTATATTTTTCTTAACTATATAATATAAATAGGTTTATTTTCTTTGTGTAAGAGGTGGGCATACACAATAAAAATTTATTTTTATTATATAGTTTATTATAATGTTATTTTGGTTTAATTATATTTTTTATATCCAAATATTGTAATTATATAATTTTAATCTCTCAAATTTTTTTGTGTTCATAGGTTCCTAAAATATCATAAATATATGATTTTAGTATTTTAGATTCCAACTGTACGAATTAGATCTCTCAATTATCATATTTATGTAATTTTAGTTCCTTTGTATAATAGACCAACACCAATCTTATTAATATATATGAAATACTAACTTAATGAAATATCACTCATTTGTTACGAAAGTTGATGCATTTATTGAACTATTAACAATATATTTTATACTCATTAGTTGAAAAAAAAAAAAACAAAATCATTCTTTGAATTATGTAGTGTCATTATATCCAACCACAACTTAAACTAATTAGACTACGGATGTTTTTGGAAAAAAATTTAAAATTATAATAATATTAATTAAAATAAACTAATTTAACTACTCTTATGGATATTGATAAATTGCACATTTATTTTATTTCTTATATACATGAATAAGGACTAGCCCTAGGCCTTGTCGAGGTGTGATCACACAAGGTTCCTGGCTAAAAGGGGTAAGAAAAAGTTTTTTAAAATTATATGGTTATGTAATAACTTTTTATATATTATTTTATGTTATTTTTATAGTTAAATTAAAATTATTATTTTATTTTATTTTATTTTTGTTTAAATTAAAATGTGATATGTATAAATATTTATGTTATGTGAATTTTTTAAGAAATAAATTGAATGATAGATGATAACATAAGAGTAAATTAAATAAAAAAAGATATAGTATATATTTTTTAAATTTATTAAAATTATATAATTCATTTAATGTAACAAAATATATCATTTTAAATTAAACTATATGTCTACTATTTTATGTAATATATATTTATATTTTTAAAATTCTAAATATAAAAAATCTTATTTATTGTTTCGTCCTATATCTATAAAACTTCAAAATCGAGGGTGATACAACTTTATATATATCTCAATAATTGATTTACATTCTTAAGGGAGTTTCTATCCAAGATAAAATTTTGTGAAAGCTTACCAAATGGGAAAGTCAATAGATAAGATAATAAAACCTAATAAATTGTGTTAAAAAAATAATAACAAACAACAAACAAAAATAATACTTAAAATAATAAAATTGTTAGCACATGTATGTTTGATGACAACAATTATTTTTTCTGTCAAAGTCAAACAATGTCATCACTCAAGATGAAGGACAAAATATACGACATATGTTTATCTGCATTTTTTGGATTATGCTTTGATCAGAACAGTTTGCATAATCACTTTGTTTGTTAATTTGTTGACAATTGTTAAATTATAAGGTATACTGATAAACACGGTACAGATCACAGTTCACACACGTTCACGGGGATTTACTTCGACAAGAGGCAATTGCAAATCTCATCTTCCTATCGCGTGAAATATGGATATGATTTCATAAGAATATGTGCATTCCCACATAAACATTTTGTAAAGATGGATTTTATATACATAGAGGTTCTAAAGTTTAGATATTGATCAATTGTTGGAAGTATATTTTAATGAATATTTATAAGTTTCCAATTGAAAAAATATATGTATTAACAAATTTTAGAAAAAGGGATAATAAATAAACAACAACTAATAACTAATAGAAGCTCTATTTATCTCTATGTTTGCTTAATTAAAAGTATGTTTTTCTTTTTCCTTTGATAAAACTTCATACATACATAAAAATTCAGGATTTAAGTAAAAAAAAAAAATCTTCTAAATGAATCTTTGTAATTAATAGTCCTAATATGTCATTAACGTCTTATTCTATTGTAATGGAGATTTTTCCTCATTGCTTTTAAATAATAAAACAAAATCAGAATTTATGCTCCTAGCCACATTTTGTGCAGCACACAAACAGCCTCTAGGTTGCTCATGTGATTTGTCTTAAAATAATTTATAGTTAACTTAATTAATTTATTTTTAATCCATAAGAATTAAATTAAAATATTAAAAAATTTATCACTAATGGAATTATATCTCTTAGTTTTTTTTATAAAAATTATATCCCTTAGTTAAAACTATACTATAATAACTTTATGTAGGATTATAAAAGTGATAATATTATTATATGATAAATGACAAGGATACGTACGTTGCCATACACAAATTAAATGTTCATTCATAAACAATGATGTATGTGAACAGTTTAGCATTAAATTAGTCTGTAATTATATACTTATCTAATAAAAAATTAACTGTAAGTATAAATATTGTAACTCTACTAATGTATAATACATGTATCCTATGTACTCCTATAAAAATAATATCAAAGAATATACTCTTATAAAAATTAAATTCTTATTACTTATAGTATATTGATCAATTAACACAAAATTATTATAATTTAATCAATAAATTTTGAATATACACTTACCCATTGTTGGGGTGACATTATGTTTTTGTGGCTTTGTAGGGGCTGTTATATAATTAAGTATTCAGTATCTTTTGTACAATTTTTACCAAACCTTGACACATCTTGTGCCATGCTTGGTTCTCAATAATAAAACATCTTTTGCCAGAAAAAAAAAAAATGCAACTAGTGGTCTTACAAATATACTTGAACAAGTTGATCAGATTCTTTGATGAAACAACTTGAAGATTTTATGGTACGTGCCATAGCCATTTGGAATATCTAATCCACTATTTGGTATATGCCCTCCTTTATATTAGTGATGGAAGTAGTAGAGTGATATTTGCGGTGGTTGTTATTATCATTAGTATTATCTATCAATTTGTATTTTATTAAAAAAAAATAAGTAAATTATATTTCTCTTTAAGAAGATGCTAATATTATATCTTTTTCTAATTTTAAAATATATACTTGAAAGATAAGTTATACACAAAAGTATAATATTATTAAAAAAACACATATATAATTTATCGCCACTATTAATCAGATATTTATTTATATTGAAAAGCGCAAGAGTATAATATACTAGAGCATAAATTCCACCGACGTACTAAAAAAATTTAAGAATGAAATGAAATAATTTTTTTATATATAAAAGTATATTAAATATTTATATATTTTTAAAAATATTTGTTATAATATTCATATTTTAAAATAAAATCCTAATTAAGTAAACTGATCTTAAAAATGTATTGATATTTTATATTATAAAATTATTTTATATACACAAAAATTAAATGATAATAATTTTAATTATATTTAAACATTTTCAATGAATATTAAAAATTTAGAATTAGCTTATTTCATATAAATTAAGTTAAGTTCATCAGATAATTTTTTTATGATCATTTTTAAATTAAAATTTAAGTAATTTAAACAATTCTTAAAAGAGTAATTTGAATAAATAATTTAAGAAATATAGTAGTTAAAGTATTTAGTAAATCTTGTAGAAATTACAAATCTAATTATAAAATCTAATGCACATTCTCAAACATCAAAGTTATTGAAGAGGAAGATGGTCATACAAGATAATTCTAACTCCATGGCAAACTAATGAACACAAAATGCCTAAAGGACAAGCCTTAAAGACAGGATGTATCAAGCACACTACTGAAAAGTTCCAATTTAAGGTAAGTTTTGGTGATCTAATGAAACCAACGTAGATACCCTCTCAACCACCAACCCAAAAACGCCCTAAAATTTCTATAAGATGACTTGTCCAACGTCAAACACAAAAACAACCACCTCCAAAAACACAAGTCTAAACACCACAAAGAAAACCACAATAAAAACCGAAACACAACTTAAACCTACACCAATTTCTGTTAGAGTTTAATGGAGAAAATTATTTCATCCTCACCTTACCATTGTACCAGTTGGAACACCTATGATAGATGAAAATAAGAATGTCATGTTCAACAAAGATGACAAGATCATTCTCATTAGATGTCATGATTTTGAGCTTCCCAAATGGTACTCACCTCTAAGATATACACTTATACCTAATCTTCTGCTCCTTGGCCAACTTGGCATCATAGCTTTACCTACATCAAGTCTTAGTCCCCATGATGTAACCATTTACAAGGTTGTTAGGGCACTTTTCTCTAGCTCTAGTTTTTTATGGAAGAGTAGAGAGATGGGAAGATGTGAAGAATAAGTAGCTTATTTTCTTCATCAAGGAGAATGCCTAATTTTCCCTACAAGAAGAAGAGTTAGGACATCTACTTATAGACTTGCCAACATACAGGGTTGATTTCAAACCCTCTAAAATATTCTCTACCTTACCTAAAAGATTCATCATTAATGAAGGATATGTCCAACATTTTCAAAAGAAGATGTATCCAAACATTGTAAGGGCACCAATATATAAACAATATCCTAAAGTTATTTAGCATTTGAACTCGTTGACTCTAGAAGAAGAAGAAGAAGCTAAGCAAAAGCAAGCAACCAATGAGGAACTTATTATGGTTGTACAAAAAAAATGTTCAACAAAATAACAAAGAGCTCAATTGTTGAAGCAGCAGACAACATTTAATGAATCTGCTTTACTAGAAAAAGAATTTATCATTTGTGACAGGACTGTAAAGTTTCATCCAAGAATAGTTGGATTATTTCATTCTATTCTCAACATCAAAATGATACACAACATCAAAGGTTAAAACCTTGATCAATGATCAAGCTACTACTTACCCCTCCAAGTCTACACATTAAAAATTCCACTCAGGTAAACATCTACCCTAATAGAATTTGCCCTAGATGTCAATCATATACCTAAACAAGAAGAATGAAAAGCCATGTAAAGTTGAGATGTCTATTAAGACCAAGGTTCTATTTAAAAACTATATAACTCATATCCAACAAGCATATATGTAGAGACGACTCTTGCATAAAATCACTAAAGATATGAACGTGTGTTTTGGCAACAATACTTATATAAATCCACCAAATGTACGTCCACATCTAGCTTATCCCTTGAAGAAAATAAGGAGATTCCAACAACTAAAGAGAGTTCATAGGCCATATGACCCATTCGTACTTCTCATTTCGCTGATACAATTTGTGGATTCTTAATGGATGGGGATGGCTCTCCACTTGGACTAGAAACTCGAATCACATATGCCCTTATGAGCACTTTGAAAAATAATGAGCTTACAACCATTGAAGAAAGTTTTTCACCACCATCTACATCTCTTATTTACTCTATTAATCCCAGAAGTGTACGTGAGTCATTTGAACAACCACCAATTACACTTCCTCCTCCTCCAAACATTGAGGTTGTAACGACTGCTACTTTGCACACTTCTACATCATCGCTAGCAAGATAAAAGTCGGTATGAAAAAGCAGGACACTATGTTTGTTGGTATGCTTAATGAATAAGTCAAGACTATTAATTTTTGGTTTGATATAAAGATCAATACATTTTTTACTCTTATTCTCACCTTGTTTTAGCAATTAGTGCCTTAAGTACAACAACCTCAACAACAAGGTGTTGTTGATAAGTGACTATGATGGACTACTTTCTTTTAACCCTATCTTTTTTATAATACAAAAAAGGGAGAAATAGAAGTAGTTTAGTCTTAAACTCAAAGGGAGTATATTTATATAAAAATCATATAAGTTAATAAGATGAAGATATATTTGCATATTTTTATGTCTTGATATTATGATATTTTGTTATGTTGTTTGTTACTATTGTTTACTTTGATTTTTTTGCTTTGATAATTTTACACTATTAGACTCAGAGGGAGTTTAATATCATAAATCATTTTTTTTTGCTATGATATATTTGCTTTTAAATTGAAATTATAATATTATTTATTGTCATTAAAAAATCTATAGTTTTGATGACAACAAAATAATATTATAATTTGATGGATACTAATGGATTGATGAGTATGTCGACATGAATACGTCTTAAACAATAAAAAGATAATATTTCTTTAACTCAGATGCATAAAACGTAAGTGAAAATGTTAAACATTATAAGCGTTAAAAAACATTGGATACGTTTAATTGACATTTTCATTTAATATACGTCTAACAAGTTTTACAAAAATGATATATCTTACACATATGATTTGAAAATGCGTCATAAATTAACATACCTCCTAAAGTAACATCAAATTTGTTTTCTACTTTTACATTTATTATGTTTGAATCAATTTTACATGTTTTCAAATGTTTAGGATAATTGCAATCACAATTTACTTATGATTCTATCCTTGTTTCTCTAATGTTTAAAGTCAAATAAATATTTAATGCAAAACAACACGCATTTGAACATCTCAAGTCTCAAAGTTTGTCTAAAAAAAAAGATTGAGGTATGAATGTTTAAAAGAATAGTCGACTTGCCAAAGCTTAGAAAGCAAAAAGAGAAAAAGACAAAAGATATGTATATATCTCTCCTCTCATAGTAATGGAACACCTACAGTACAAAAATGTAACGAAGAGTTATACATTTAACACAAAAACAAAATGGGAAGAAAGATGAAGAACGTTGAGTGACAGTGGACATTTATTCTCTTTGCTTATAAATACCAAATGCATAAAGACTTTGAAGAAATTAGTGATATACGAGCATTTTAACAAATCTTGTCTTTAAGCTCTTACATGTCCTAAGCTTGTAAATCTCTTCTTGAAATTCTATTTTAATTTTATTTCATATCCTTAGTTTCGTTAAATTGTAATCGTGTACTAAACTTTCATATTCTCACATTATAAGTTATTGTATCTTGTAAAGATATGTGAAAGTCAAGACCGACTTAATATAAAATAATATTTTTGATAACTTAATTAAGTGACTAAGTGTTATAGCTAGAAGTGACAATAAAAGAATATTTGGGTTGACAAGTCAGAAGTAGCTTAGAGAATACTTATATATAACCAAGAGTGACAAAATTAATACTCGTGTTGTAATCAAGTTTTTAATTAATGGAATCTTTTATATTGAGAGAAAACTAAACATAATTCAAGAGTTTAAATGAACCGATATAAAATGTTTTCAGTATTGTGTTTATCCCTCACAATTTGTACATACAGATTTACAAAAATTTTATTTTTTTTATACATCTTTTCTAAAGGGTTTATAAAAGGTTTGTAAAAATTAAACACATTATTCAACTTCCTCTTCTAGTATGTTTTTTAACCCTTCACATCTTCATAGTCAAACATCATCCTACCATTGAATATTTCATCTTCATTAGCATTACTTGTTTATAAACTATCACCATATTTTTCACTTCCTTCATTTGTTCCCTCTTGATCAAAGGTTCAAATCTTTCTTATTATAATGCAATAACTTTTATAAAATATAGTAAATTAACCTAGTAAACAAATACATAAGTGAAATACTAATCAATTAGCATAGAGTTTTCTATATTATGATACAAACAAACTATAAACAGATAAATAATAATGTTATATACTTTCTTGTAACTTGAATTAACAAAGGGTGTTGGTTTGTAAAGAAGCTAATTTTGGCTACAAAATTCGTTGTAGGAGCCTTTACTTGTGAGATTAAATTCTCTTAAGAGATAATGTTCAATACAATAATTTAATTATTTTATCAATTTATATATCAAAATTATAATATATAATTAAATTTTTAAGTATATTATTAAATTTAATATAATATATTTAATCACTTTCACATCTAACGGTAATAGGAAAGTCATTTCAACTTTTATTATGCTTAAACTATTGAAATTTATAATTTTTTATACTCACTTAAATTATATGAAAAAAAATATTTTATTAATTATTAAGTTGTAGAATAGAGTAATACATCACACGTAAATATTTTATAATTAATAACTTAAATAAATTTTCATTAAATAAAAAAATTTGTTATTAAATATGCTAATAATGATATATATTATATGGTTTTAATATTGATAAAATATTAAAATAGTAAATTAATATAAATTATATAAATATTTATATCACACACAGTAAATGTAAAACTCAGGTATATAATTTTTTCACTGTATAATACAAAATATATAACATTTTAAATAATTAAAATAAATGCAAAAATATTATGCTATATTAAAGTAATTTTAACTACAAATTAAATACTTTATTTTGATATTTTACTTTATGTTATTTTAATTATATATTATTATGTCATATAACGTAAAATAATACTATTAGACATTTTTATTTGAAAACTGATTGAAATATATGAACCGAAATATCATTTTTGTAACTGTTTATTAGAATTATTTTATTCATTTTAAAATGACTTATATTTTAATATTTAAAAATATTTTATATTGATCTATATTTTCAATTTTTTATAAAATATTAAATCTATTATTTCGACTTTGTTTCAAATAAATTACATTCATTTAATGACTTTTAAGTTTTATGTCTATCAATTTTTCAAATAATATTATTAAGTATTCAATATTTATAAATAATATATTTATAAAAAATAATAACATTTTTGATCAAATTATTTTAATAAGTAACTTCTTTATTATTATTCTTAATCTATGTAAAAAAAATTAAATATCAAACATTTTAAAATAAACATAGTGATATATTTATTTAATAATTAATTAATATTGCATGGATATGTCGACAACAAAACTAACTACGTTAAAGAACTTAAATAGCAGTTAATAAGTTTTTCTTCTCAAGTAGAAGATAATTTTAAATACCTACAAAATCTCATCTTATAAAAATACTAATGAAATATAAATTATCCATTAAAGATTAAAATAATAATTTATTTTAAGTAGTATTTGATTTCAATACTTTACATCTAATTTAATTATTTTTTATATTTTTTAATTTTTCTAAATATTGTTATCAACTTTAAATACTTCAAAATTAATAAAAATTATTTTTATTTATAATATAGTTATAAATTAATTAAATAATTTTATTATTTAATGTTTCAAAATTACAAAGTCATTTAAATTTAATATAATTTAAATCTTTTTAAAAATTTAAACATAAATTTCTCATACGCTTTTATAAACAGTTTAAATAAAATAAGAAATATCTGTGCTTATATATACCAAACAAAAGTCCCGTGCACACGTGGGTAAAATGCTAGTTGGCTAAACTAAAGTATTTGTGCGAATGTAGGGTGCATTTTCCATTTGGTCATTTTATTTTTTTATCTTAAAAATTATTTTATATATAATAAAAATTAAATAAAAGTTTAATTTCTAGATGTTGTCAATGTAAAAAATTTATATTATTAATTAATTAAAATTTATTATTAATGTGATTTTTAAGATAATTGTTATTAAAATTAATAAATTTATTATATATAATTGAATAATAATTAAAAAAACCTCCTAACATTCTTAATATTATTTATTAATTATATTTTTTTACTTTAAATCCATGTAACTATTTTTCTATTCAAACTATTATGTTAATCCTATTATTGAAAATTTCCTGCACCATTTTAGATGTGGTAACACTAACAATGCTAGTAGATTTAAGATTGAAATATTATTGTTAGATGGAAGATTTAAGTTACTTGTGTACTTAATCTTAACTAGGAGACTTATTTCGATTAGGGATAATTTATAAAGTATTTCTTCTTTCAACTCATCGAAATATTTTTTAGTAAGGACAAAATTGTAATGGATCACCGAATATCAAAACAAGCAACATCACATATGTAATGATTTTAAATAGATATTAGCAAATTTGAACATTGGTACTAAAAGAAAAGTTTAGATCACTCTTATCCTTTATCTTCAACTAGAGACTTATTTAAATATACCTAAAAGTCTCACAATTTACTAGTTGAATTTATAAAATATAAACATTCTTTCTATTAACCCATTAAAGTGTCATTTAATATGGATAAAACTATGACAGGCTATTAAACATTAAAATAAACAACATGTAATGACCCTAAATGATGTCAATGGACTTGAATATTTTGGAAGGAAGACATATCACTCTTGTCTCATAATCTCAATTGAAGAATTTGTTTCAGTATGTCAAAAGTTTTACATAGTTTTGAGAGTCAAGATCAAATTAATTTATATATGTTTTCTTTTCTCAATCCACCATAATGTCTTTTCATCACAAAATTACGATAAATAATGAATAGCAAAACAAACAATATCTCAGATATAATAAAAAAGACTGATAAAAGCTCTATTTATTTCTATGTCTGCAACTTTCGTTAATTTAAATATTTATTTTATAATGTTCTGTTATACATCCATCGAGAATCCGGATTTATCCTGCAAGCTCCATTTTGTGTTGCACACAGAAAGCCTCCCAAGTTGCTCATGTGATTTGTTTTAAAAGAAGTTACATCTGAATTTATATATAAAACTGTTATAATTACTTCGTGTACAATTGCAAAAGTGACAAGATTATTTTTACGGACTTGAATATTTTTTTCATCATTCAAATTTGAGTTTTTTTGTCTTTCATATTTAAAAGAAATTATATTTTACTTTCTAATTTAAAAATAGTCCATTATTAATTTTTAGGGTTATTTTTTTCTGATTATTTATAAAAAAATAAAAATAGGCTCTTCCTAAATTAGAAGGACAAAATAATCACTTTTAAATTTAGAAGACTAAAATAAAATGAAATCCAAATCTAAAGGAAAAAATATATTTAAATGACAAAGGATGCATTTTCGTACACAATTTATATGTGCATTCTTGTGTACACTCAAAGATTGATATATATTAATGGTATATCACTTAATTAATCTATATATGTATATATTAATATAATATTTGTCGAAGAGAAACATAGTTATAAATGACAAAGCATACGTTGTCGAGGAAGATTATTTTTTGTAAAAGATATACGTGTTTTCTGAAAAACAAATCATATATTATATTAATAGATAATTCTATTTGTATAGAAATTATCAATACATCAAATTAATTTTCGTATTATGCGTTATATAATTACTGTAACCCAAAATATGTATATTAATAGTTTAATTTTAATTACACAAATTGGAGAGAATATAATGCTTGATATATTTTTGTTGGTTAATAAATAACATCTTTTTTAGTTATAGCGTGACCATATTTCCTTATGTTTTTCATAAACCAGAGAGGGCATAAGTTGTCAGACGCAATCAATATCGATACATATGCAACCAGTTGTCTTACAAATATACTTGAACAAGTTGATCAGATTCTTTGATTAAACAACATGAAGATTTTATGGTACGTGCCATATCTATCTGGTATGTCATCCTTTATTTGGTATATATCCTTCTCTATACTAGTAGTGATACAAGTGATGTTGATGGTGGTCATTAGTCGTTATAATTATAGTTTGTATTTTGTTAAAAAATTTAGTAAATTCATTTTTTTTTTAAATGCTTATGTTACACTTTTCTTTAAAATATATCTTTTTTTACTCTTAAAAGATAAATATGTATTATATTTGGATCTATTTTTATATAGAGAGAGAGGTGTAAATATGAGATAAGTGAATATTATGATACGTATATTTACATCTATCTTTATTAAATTTGTAGATAAATCCAGTCGCGTCCTCATTTTTATTGTTTCGATTTATATCTTCTCAATTTCATATATTTTTTTCAGGTAGTCATAGAATTTGAGTAAAATTTTCATCCTTATTTTAAACTTTTACTATCAATTTTGGGACCTTATAAGATAAGTATAGGTTAAATTTTAAAGTCAATAATAAAGACATTTAAAACTTCATTATGTCTTACGAAATACAATTAACAATAGGGTGATTAAAAATAGTGGTTAATGATACTAAGAATGGTAGAAAAAGACATAATATAATTAAGAAGCATATAAATAATTATTAGTCACTTTGTTCTATTTTGAAAAGGATTGAGTATAACTCATATACGTTCATCTTAAAAGCAGGTGTATATTTTAAAATAAGAGGATAAAGGGGTATAATTTAAATATCTCTCTAGAAGAAAAGAGTAAATGACTTAAATAATAAGAAGAATAAAGATGATACAGTGAAATATGTCAAAGTTGATTTGGAATTAATAATGGAAAGGATAAAAAAGAAAGCCTTCCGAAACTTCTACCACAAGAAATTGAATTAAAATGTGGAATGAAAAAGAATCTCCACTCACTGTTAGGAATGGAACTAAGTTAAGCTAAGTTAGGTCTTGTATAAGTCTCTGGCTTGACCTAATTTCCTGGCTTAAGCTTAACTTGTTAGTTTGTTATAAGTCTTTCTTTATGTTTAACTTGACCTTCTTATAAGTCTTGCTTGATATGTTATTTTGTTTAAAAACTTATTTCATATAAAAAAAAATTAAATAGGTCAATGGTCTATTTTTAAATAAAAGGCTTACAAACTAATGAGCTTATCACTGAAAAGATCAACATATTTACAGGTTTACAATCTATTATTAAAAAGACCAATAAGCTTATGAGCTAACGGTCGTCTTTCATACTAGAAAAGGTTAAAACCTCAAAATCATATCTCATTTTATAAATATTAAAACTAGTTGAAGTTAAAATCATAATGTTTTAGTTTTTAAAATAATGAAATATTATTATATATTAATTAAATATTTATATTTTTACTAAAAATAATATGATTTATAAATAGATCAGTTTGTCAAGTTTCATAAAATTTTCTAAAAGTCCATAGTTTGACCCACTTAAATTAAAAAGCTTATTTATTAAAATTATATACCTAACATTTTTATTAATTATATAAATTAGTTAAAGCTTTAAATCCTGCTGGCTAACTCACCTATTTTCACCCCTTTTCACTGTTCTTCCATATATTATATAATTGATTGGTCACTGATTGACTTTACCTGATTTTCTTATGGTTTTGAATAACATAAATTCTATTATGGGCTTCTCCATTTTTTTTAAAAAAAATGTTGAATTATGAATTATTTTAGAAAAATTATTTATAAACTGATTTGGGTTAAATAGTACGTTACAAATTATTATTTATAATAGAAATTTGTTGTTAAATAATATTATTTAGATGAATATTAAAATAATAATTATTGTTGATAATAATTTTTTATATATTATTAAAATTTACCAATAATATAACTAACATAATAATATTAATACACTGTAATACAATATTCTCACTATACATTGTACATTAAGTATGCTTGAATTTAATTATTTAATCTAACCTATTTTCAGTTTCAAGAAAATATTTATAAGCAAAATTCTCAGTTATATATATAGAGAGAGAATTCTTCAATATCCTATATCAAGTTTGTATGCATTTATTGTGTCCTATATACAAAATTACAATAAATAAAAAAATCATACTTACCATAGCAACTTATATTTCATTTTATTAATTCTTTAATATATTTTACATTAATTTAATATAATAATATAGTATACAAGAAAGACAATACTTGTGTAGATAATAAACCTCTCACGATCTGACTTTACCTGATTTTCTTTGGTGGGATATAATTATTGTTTTTATTAGTGAGGATTTCTCACATAATAAGAATGGTCTCCCTAATTATAAATTTGGATGAATGTTTTTATTTTTTGTTTGAATTCGAATTTTGTAGATAAACATAGTTAAGATAGAAGATCCCACCAAAATGGAGCCAAGCAGATTCTCTGACAAATATAAGTGGTAACAATAAAAAATATTTTTTGAGTTATCCTAAAATGACAAAATTTGGTTTTACTTGTTCATATAAAAGTTGTTTTTTCCTTTCCATCCCACTAAAATGCAAATCAATATTTTTAGTTTGTATAGTTAGATAACATTAATTAACTACTTATATATTTAATTGAAATCACATGACCATTCAAATTCATACCTAACAACCTTATGCGGTGTCGTACAAACATGTAACTCTCCAAATTGTTTTAAGCCATAAAACAAATTTCATTTGAAAAATTAATGATTTTAAATTCTAGAGGGACACAAATTAAACAAGAAATATTTTAGGTTTCAAAATTAAAATTTTCTTATTTTACATTACCAAAAACATATTTAACACTTTTTGAAAGCTCATTTTTTTTGTTTCTTTTATGATTTTGTTATCTTTTAATATTTCTCTAAATTTGTGTTTGATTTCATTTTATTTTTTAAAAATGAGTTTAGCTAACATGTGCATACATCCTGACAATGTTTTAATCAGAAATTGGACCTATAACTAGTTCAATCATATTTTCATATTGAAGATGTAATTAGCCTATTATGATGCCAATGACTAAGTCCAAACTTGGTCAAAACTAACAACTCAACATATTCGATTAAGCTTTTATATAACATGACTCGAACACACTCTTTTAGTTACCAAAACAATATAAACCACTAAACCAATGCATCCATTTAATAAATTTTTGGAAAATTTTATTTATAAACTAAATCTAACAAATAAATTTTATGTATTTAATATAGATAAGTCCATATGGTTCAATTAACTCACTCATTCAATGAATAACTCATTAATCAAGTATCTTAATTGGATTAATGATTAAATTACTTTGTCTTAATCATGAAAACTAATTTTATCTCTTTTAACTTAAAAATAAACAAATTATGTCTTTCATTATCTCCTCTCTTTCAATTATCTCTCACCATTAACTTCTATTTATTTAAAAAAAATAAACACTCATCTTTTATCACTATTATCATTAACCTCATTATTATTAATATCCTAAACATTCTTATCACAACTACTATTATTATTATTGTCATCGCCATTTAGTACAATCGTTATTATCGTTTTCACTATCACTATCATTTTTGCTACCGTAATTATGTGTCAACAATCTTTAATAGAAAAATTATTGTTAACAACAATGGTAATAAAAGATTTGAGTTTTTTTAAAATAAAATAAAAGATAATAAAAAGAGAATTGGAGGAGAAAAATAATGAAAGATATAATTTTTTTTATTAAAACAAATAATTTAAGATTCATAATTAAATAAAAATAATAAAATTAATTAATTAATGAGTGTAATAACACACACATGTATGTACATATTAGCTGAGATAAATCCAAAAATAATTAAGGTAAATATTGCTCTAATTAGTATATATATATTAATTCATTTTTATGAAATAATTTCATAAATGTAATTTTATTATAAACACTTTTAGTTATATATAAAATATTTGCTTTTTTAATATTTAAATAGATGTTATTACAAATGTCAAAATGATGGCTATAAAATAATTTAGTAATTATTATTTATTTTAAATGTATTTTTAGTTTTATAATATTTTTATTTTAATATTTTTAAAATGATTTTTAAATAACCTCTGTAATACTCAATTTTTTACCTTACTCTTAGTTGTTACTCCAGTGCGTTACCTATTTAGGTGAGCAAGAATTTGGAGATATATTTAGAGAATTAAATAAAACTGAAGTATATTTAAAAGAATTAAACAAAAATTCATATTGAGACAATAGTCTAGTTTACAATAGGAATCAATGTAAAAAAAAATTAAAAAAAATTGACACATTGTAAGAATTAAAAATATATTTAAACTTTAATCTTTTAAAGATGAATTAATTAGCGAAAAATGGAATTGTCATTATCAGTTGCGCTACATACTACATAGAACGTTGTTTCGAAATTTTGACGAATATTATTGGTTAAACAACTGGTTTTGTCTATTTAGGAGATAATCGAAAAATTGGTTACATAGAAAGAGACTGGTCAAAATTTCATTAAAATCACGGGTGGTGTTTGATACACCTTTTTCGTCTGATATGAACTTGTATTTTTAACAATTTTGTATAACTAATGGCTTCAGAAATTTGAAGGAGATTAAAACGAAAAATAGAGAAACATTAATGATAAAAAGTAAACAGAATATCTTGATCAGAATGGCCAGAACAGCACGAGTAACCCTATTATTCTTTTCCAGAAGGTACACTTTTGATGTTTGTGATGATTACACGAATCACCATCTGGGCAAGATCTTCATGGCAAGCTTCAGTATTGGTTAGAAACCAATTTAATTAAATGGAAAATTGATGAATCTGACTGAACTTTAAGGGTTATTCCTATTCAGTGGAGAATAATCACTAGAGAGGAAAGAGGGCACGGGATAAATGTACGGATGATCAAGGCTGCTAAAGATGTCACAAATTCCAGTCTTCAAAGATGCCATGCATTTTCTTTGTTTGCCACTGAATGAGAATTTGTGTGGCAGTTGCAGTTTTCAGGTTTTGAGTACTACACCTAAATGTGTTTTCACTGATCAGAAGTCACAAATGTGGCCACATTTTTTTTTAACTAAGGATATTAATTTTTCAATCCATATTGAAAGATTAATTTCTTTCAAGATCTAAAAATAATCTAAATTTCATTTCTAATAGTAAAGTCTTCTCTATTTACTTAATAAAAAATGAAACCCTAATCTCATGTTTAAGAAACTCAACTTTCTACTAATCATGTTAAACTATTTTCAGCATATGGTGGCATTTTTATTGGTTGAACACTTGAACTTCATGGGCCACATAGTGAGAATATATGACATATTCCTTAATTGGCGGATTTTGATACATCTTTACAGCAGTAGTGTGTCTGTCTTCTCTCGTAATATATCTATGTTCAATATCACGAGAATGTTTCTTCCGAATTACAAGCTCTCTTGATCTCTTTTGAACCTCTGATTTGGCATCTCTTCGTACCACATTACCTATAATGGATTATGATTTTTTGGTGGAATCTGTTATTGTTAAGGAAACTCTAAAGTTACTTTCACGAACCACTTTAAGAGGTGGTGAGCCACTTAAACGAAAGAGTTATGTCTTGTTGGCGCCACTTATAATTGCCGTGCCAAATTTTGATGTCATCTGCAGTATTTCTTGACCAATTATATGTTAGAGGATACAGTGAATGGGGCATTACAGGGTTGATCATAATTTTTTTATTTAAATAATCATAGTGAGATTTGGTACTTATAATTATACAAATTATTCAAACCTATCGTCTATAACTTATTTATAGTGATCTATTATGATTGGATTATTATAGGATTGATAATGGCATAATGATTATACATACATAATAAAGAAAAAATATATATTTATTGTTAATTAATTAATCTTGGTAATATTTAAATTTTGTAAAATGATTATTTTTCTTACCACAAAATAATTAGAGGCTTCAATAGGATATTAATATGTTGTTTTTTACACTAAAAGGATCTTAATCATAAAAAATAATTTTTTCATTATAAAATAGGAAAAAGTAGGCAAATTTTACCTTGTCTACATTTTCCTTGAGTAAACTAATAAATTATAAATATATCCACTTGTAATATTCACTTTATGGATAAGATAAAATTGATAATCTTTTTTTAACTATTGTAATTAGAATTTTTTACTCTTAGATAAAATCTTAAGATGTCTTGATAAACTTGAACCACAGAGGTACCCTGAGGTATAAAAAAAAAAGCTATAGAACCCTGAGGTATTTTCTGGATCAAGCACAAGTCCTTCCTCAAAAACTTAATAAGAGTTGTTAACTAAGCCACAACCATTGAATACATAATTGATAATATGACTTACTATTTGTTATTTTTTTTAATTGTTAAAGAACTCATAGGTTACTTTTGTTTCTTATTCTATTTACAATTACACATTCTTTCATATTTAATATTGAATTCTAGAAAATTGAAATAAATCTTAATAAATATTTTTTTGGCAATTATAAAATTTTAAAAATCATTAAAATTCAATTTTAACTCATTTATGATGTAATTTTGAGAAAAGTATCATACTGTCTTAAAATTTCAAGATATCCAAGCAATCACCTATAAAATATGAAAAGTAAACACAGGTTATAACAGCAGTTAGATTTTGAGCTGCAGCTTTTTCGGGTAAAAAATGAACATTGGATGGAGGAACCACTCTGAGGTTGTTGATGTGGCTGGCGAGAAATAACTTATCAAGAAAAATCTTTTAAAAGCATTAACTTAACATAACTATCATCGTCAATAGGCATATATATGTAGCCTATTAGCCTTTTGAGTTTGGACCCACAAAACCAATATCAATTATCATCATGCATGCACACAAAATTAAGAAATTTAAAATAAGGTTTTTATTAAAAAAAAAGTATAATAATTAGCGATCTGTTTGATCTTTTGTATAAGAACCAAATTAGATATCAAACTTAATTCCTTTTATAAGAATCAATATAAAATACCTTATACATTAAATTTTTTTTTCAAAAACATACTTTTTATTATCAGTCATTTTTCTTAAGTTAAAAAATAATAACTAGAATACATTAATATCACATGTTTTTCGAAAGTCTAACTTTATTTTATATAAAGAGCATCTTAAAAATTTTATTTTGACTATTTACAAGAATAGTCAATAAAAATTAAAATAATAAATATATTAATAATAAAAAATTAAAAAAATTAAAAGTAATAAAAATATTTTAAAAAATAATCATATGTATCATTAATATTAAGAATAATTTAAAAAAAGATATAAATTTAAGTCAAGTTTATTTCTACTAACTAAATTAGTTATTTTTCTTAATCTTGATTATTAAAGTATTAAATCTCATAAAAAGCATTGAAGAAAGCATTATTAGTATATGTTAACATTGATTTTTAATAAAATAAATATTCATTATTTCATAATTAATGTCTTTGGTATAGAGTATTCGTTAACAAGACTTGATGCAAGTAACTAAGGTTTTTAAATTAAGAATGATTAGGACTAAGTAGAAATTAACAAATTGTAGAAGTACTCAATTAGTGTTCATGGAACTCGTGAGTGAGGAGGATGAGTAATGTGAACGGGGTGTGATCACACAGATGACTTGAGAAAAGTAAAAAAAAAAAAAAAAAAAAAAAAAAAAAAAAAAAAAAAAAAAAAAAAAAGGCGAAAAAAAAAAAAAAAAAAAAAAGGAGCAGAGAAAACACAGGAAAAACCATACATTGGTTGGGTTAACGTTTTTTCTACGCATTACCAAGTAAGTATCTGAATGTTTCCTTAATTATAGAGAACAAATACAGTGTGACCGGAATGGCACGGCACCATGCTACTTGTGTGGTTGAAAATTCAATATTACGCTAAGCATCGATTCTTAGCGTTGACAAATATAAACAAAACATTTCGCGCGTGCTTAATTAATCACACTCAGATTATTTGAACCAGCAAACAGAGATAGATCACTGTATTTTTTTTTTCAAAATTATACATACATGGAAAAAGATTTAAAGCATCTACAGTGCTGCAAGATTGTTTAAATAAATTATTTATCTTAATTTTATAAATGTTGTAATGTCATATAAATTTTAAAATTCTAATAAAAAAATTTATTATATTATTAAAAATTATTAAAGTGAGTATTTAATTTAATTTTATAAATTTTATAATTTATTAATTTTTTATATTCAAAGCTTAAAAATATTATTTTATTCTTAACAATCTTTTAAATAATATTGTTTATATAAACAATATCAAATAATATACTTTGATGATAAATACTACTTTCTTTGTATCTATTTATATAATATTTTAGAGGAAAAAATATATTCAGAAGTTATATTATATATTTTTTGAAAGTTATATTATATAATATTATATATTATAATAATTATAATTTTTAATAATTATGATAAAACTTTAAATATTATATAAAATAATACAAAGAAGTATTAAACAACACTATTTAGAAAAAAAAAACAATTCTTGTAATCAATAGTGTTGAAAATGATCTTAATTGGATCCCACAAAGCTATGAAAAAGGGGAGGCTCGGCTTATTACTCACACACTTAAAGGCACTTTTTATTTGGCAAACCAAGTTCTTTCTATATGTATTGGTTGCTTTCTTTCTAATGTACCTTTGTGATGTGTTATACTTATGGCATATTTGAAAATAACTATTTTTAACAAAAGAAAAGAAAATAATAAAATATTTTTTATAAATTAAAATTGATTTATGTAAAATTAATTTTATATTAATTTTTTAAAAGATAATTTTTAACTTATGTATAAATTAATATTAATTTATGTAAAAATTTATTTTATTTTTTTAGTTTAAAAATGTGTATAGAAAAATTTATCAAAAAACCTTAATTAGCTTAGCTTCTCCCATGTGCTATATTTTAAGGTTAATGTTTCATTTATATCTTTCTGTGAATCAGTAGTAAACACGTTATCTCCTCAGCTCATCCACACGTACTATTCAACGCCAACAGATCTTGTGAAAGGGAACAATTCAACCCTCTCTCTTTTCATACACACTAATAAAAGGGAGAGTACCAAAATTCATTGATCCCGAAACATTTATCTACCTTTATAATCCACAAGCAATTATTTTATGACTCATTTTTTATTCATATATTATTTATACTTTTATTAAACAAAATTAAATGTGAATTTACATTTTAACTAATACAATTATTTATTTACACAGTTTTTTTAAATAGTGAAAACACTAGTATTATTAGCGGTTTTTCGTCATGTCAATCAGTACATTATACAATTACTTTAAAAGAATTTATAAAACGCTCACAATACTAGCGTTTTGCATACATAGTATGCATTGTTGGCTTTATAATGTCACAAGTTGTCCCCCTGAGATATTGCAGTATAATTATTGTAGTGTCATTAATATTTTCAGAAAATACTAGTAACATTGTAGTGTTCCAGGTGCACAATACATGACATTAATAACTCGAAATTTTAAATAAGTTAAAAAATTTTACATGACATTGAAAACTCTAATCAAATTAGAGTTTTTCACCGTGACTGTCTCAATTTGGTGAAGTGCTTCAAAATAGCCCTATTTTGATAATTTTGTTTTTTAAAAAAAAAAGTCCCCTTTGACAACCAACCATCAAACTTGTTCTAATTTTTTAAATGATAATTATTGTTTTTATATGGATATTGATATTTGAACATCTACATATTATAAACATCTTATCAAGATATTTTATTTTTTTATCTTCCTTTTTATCATATTATTAGATTATATACTTATACGATATACGGATAAATTATAAAAAAATATTTTT
>JAMLFT010003498.1:0-21889 GCA_026544285.1 Pachyrhizus erosus | reverse complement strand
TATTAGCTATATATTAAATTTTAAATTTTTTTACTTTGCTAAATAATAAATAATTTCCTATTCTTAAACTAATCACTTTATTTACTTAAGGAATGATAATATTTTTATTAATTAGTAAAATAGGATGTTACAACTGTATCTCTTATATTATTTATTTGCTGAAATTACTACCCATGTGCGATAGCTTAACTGGCAAAACAGAGCGCTTTCTTCTCTCTCTCCTCATGGGTCCAGGGATCGAATCCCTCTAGCGTTTTTCTTATTTCTTCTTTCTTTTTCTCTTTTCTATTTCTTTTATTATTATTTTTTTGTTTTTTTGTTTTTTTGTTTTTATTTTCTATAAATTTATTTTTACTTCTAAAAATTCTAAAAAAAATTCTCATGTATTCTTTTCTTTATCACTTTGATTTCTATAAGTTAAAAAATTGATAAATAAAAATAAATATATATAAATTTTAATTTTTCAATATTTAATAATTATTTATTTATTAATTTTATTTCTAAAAATCTTAAAAATTTCTCTTCTCTGTGTTATTTTATCTTCATCCTTATTATAATTTATTTCTTCGATTAATTGTATATTTTTCTTCAAAAACATTTCTTTAATATTTTATTTATTTATTAAGTTTTTTTCAAGCTATTTAAATTATTATTATTATAATTTGTTTAATATTTTATCAATTGGTTAAATAAATAAATAATTCCTATGTCTAAACTAATAAGAAAATTCAAAAATAATTTTTTATTTTATTATAAAAGTAGGATGTTACACACTTCAGCTTGACCAGTAAAGAGCCAGTAATGGTGAATCAATTATGGTCAAGCAAAGTTAAGAATGAAATATAGCGAAAATTTTCCAACTATAGGAAATTCTAAGGATCTAGTACCATGAGACTTGATTAAGAGAAGTAAGGTGAAATAACACAAGTGAGATCAAATAATGGAGAAATGCAATGGGTTGACTACAGAAAGGTACTTGAGGAATGTATGCAGGCTATTGAAGACCTTGGAGGTGTTTAGGCATCAAGTTTGTGAACTGCCCAGATTAAGGAGTCACGAAGCCAGCTTGATAACCCCGACAAAGCAAAGCATTGCTAAGATCAGTGGAGAGTATCTAAGTTTAGTACCAGCTTAAAGATATGTACTCCTAATCATCACCCAAGAAATTGTAACTTATGGATTTAATATTACGTTTTGGAAAAGTCCTCGGAGGTAGTAGTAAGAGGTCGTGAAAGATCCTTAGCGCTAGTACTAATAAGTAGGACTCGATACGGTAAGGTTGAAAGTTTGTGATTGTAGGTACGCCCATAAAATGTGGTTATTGAAAGAACTAGAGATTCACTCATACAACTAATATTTTCAAGTAAAGATGTTTGAAGAATTATGGCTATGTTCCATGCGTCCATTACCCCTCTTTATGGACGATGGACCATACACTCATTGTATTAGTTAGACACATATACTAAATATGTTGTTTTACTTTCTTTATAGTAGAACCTTTTGCCCCAACAACTTCAGGACAGATAAATCTACTGATAATTCTGACTCAAGTGGAACCTCCACGAGTCTTAGAATCACCTCCTAGGTTTCCCTCACATCCTAGGAGAAGGCGAACACGCAACTCTTCCTCTTCTTACAATAGAACTAGAACTATTAGGCCTTCTCCCAGGGTAGAATCATTTGAGGAGGAAGATCCGTCTGAAAATCCTGGAGATGAATTTTGAAATTTTCTTTCATGTAAAAGTAGTGTAGCATTTATGTGAACTTATGTTAATTACTGAATAAAAGTATCTTTGGATATTTGGGTGTGTATTTATATTAGTAAAAATTTAGGTCATTACAACAATAAAATCAGGATATAAATAAACAAAATAATAATATTAACCTTGACTTCATGCAATTTCAAAATACTCCAAATATCGATTATGTGGTGGAACATGTATTAAATCAACATGGACTTGATTTGGGTAATTATGATCAACATATTTTATATTGATTTTTCCTGAGTTTATATTACAAAATAAATTACCTTGGGGCTATAAAATTCCTAAACTTATGAGGTTTTTCAAGAAAATTAGAAGAATCCACAATAGAACATACAACTAGATATATAATGGAATATGGAGATATCATGATAAATGAACATTTAAGGATGAAGTATTTTCCTAGTTCACTAATGAAGAATTCATTTACCTGGTTTACCCCCAATATTCAATATATAATTATAACCAATTAGAGAGAATGTTCCATGAACAATTTTTTAGGAGGGGAACAAAAGTCAGTTTGGTAGACTTAATGAATATTAAAAGATACAATATGGAGTTTATACATAATTCCCTCAATCGATCCAGAGACTTAAAATCTCGATATTTTACATAAATACCTGAACATAAATTAGTTTGGATGGCAACATCGAGTTAGGAATTTTCCATTAGGAAAAAAATAGTAAATCAACAATTAAGAGACATGACCCAATTAGCCAAAATAGTTTGAAGGATGAATAACTACATTTTGAAAAAGAGAAACACATAAAAGTAGAAAGGTTCTATAAAAAAGAGAGAGTGACCTATGTTGATATAAATAATTTGGAGGAGGAATCAAATATAGATAAAAACAAGTTCGACGAATACAATGAAATTAATGTAGCCAAACTTAAACCAAGGCCAACATATACATGCCAACCACTAAAACTTGGGGAATTTAAGAACAAACTAGCGAAGAAAACTTATAGTTTTGATGTAACTAAAGCTAACAAAATCTTCAATGTTTCGTTAAAGGATAAACATATTGTTTTAACTAATGATCACAAACTTACAACCATAGAAAAGGAAAGAAATGTTGTAAAATCCACGATGTATATGCTCATTGGACTAACAATTGCATTCAATTTAGGGATATGATTCAAAAGGCAATTATTGAAGGGTGATTGAAATTTGAGGACAAAACAATGAAATTTGATACAAATCCTTTTTAATCCTTAGTTTCATTTGCTGAACCATTCCAAGTTTTTACTTTAGATATTACTAAAAATTTTGATATCAATGAACAAGTTGACATGATGACAAATGAAGAGCTAGAGAGAGCTCTTGTTGAGTATGAAAATGAAGTTGAGAAAGTATTCCCAAAACCAGGGGATACTTTGATTAAATTCTTCATAAAATGAAAGATTTAGATAAAAAGTTGATGTTATGCCCTATATGTAGTGTCATGTTTGAAAAATTGATTGCTAAAGCATTTGAAACATCAAAGATTCGAAATATGAAGAAAAATTAAAAGGATAAAAAATTTGATGCAAAAGTCAAGAAACTTATGCCGTCTATAAAACAAGTACAAAAACTTGTGACGAATTATAATAATAAATTTAAATATGTACTTTATACAAAGGTTGTAATACCCTTAATTAATATAATGAATTTTTTAACTATTTTTTAATTTTGTGGAATAATTTCAATTATATAAAATAAATAATTATTTGTGGAACAATTCTTCTTCTTCTTTTTCGTAAGAAACAAATAAAAATGCATGATTAAGTGCTCTGCTTCACACAAACAATCAAACCACAAACACAAACATACTTATCCTACATACTCTCTTTTGAATCCCATACATCCCAATTTACTTGGTCAGTTTATACTTTATCTCATATGGATCCGTTGTCATTGGAACCCATGGAACTTAGTGGCCTTACTTTTACTTTAAGTCGAATGATTTATTGGAAGTCCATCCTCACCTCGGTACCTAGGTAAGGTTTTCACTGATTGTAATTATCGTGCTTTGGTTGGGATTTTCAAGTTGGCTCTGTTCAAAACTCCTTGAAACTTGGTGCCATATCTCCAAGGTCTATAAAATTTTAATTAAATAATCTATTAGGTACTAGTCTGTCCTGTCATCCCTCAAACTTTGAGAATTGTCTCATCAACTCAAAAACCCTATTTAGTTTTATTAAATACAAATTCATGTGACTTTCAATGCTCTTGGTACACAATGGAAATCATCCACACACACGTATACTTGTCAATATACAACAAATGATACAACCTCATTCTTACACTCAATGATTCATAATTTGACGTCAATCTCAATTATGGTCCTATTGTCAATGACAAATTTTGAAATGTCACAACGAATCTCATTCACCTTTATGAAACCTCACCCTAAATGACTATTATATTTTTGTTACATCTCGTTCCATCTTGAACATCATCATGTTTATTATTTACATACAACCCATTGAAAAATATTTCTAATTTTGTACATCCTCACCAAATTAAAAATCTAAAATATTGCATCACTTTCTACATCACAAGCTGACATCAATTTTTGTTATCCCATTATGAATACCATTTATAATGTATTGTATTAAAAAGTTTTATGAATTTCCTCATTGCTTTTAGTTTTATAAGTTTTGTCTGAATCATAATCTTCTACATCTTGTATCTCTAAGTCTTCGTATTTATTATTTTGTTCTATTATTACATTCAGACTATGTGTTTTTCTATTAATTCACTACTACCATAATGAATATCAATTACTTGAGGTCCTCGCATTATTACTAAATGCACTCTTTTTTGGGAGTCAACCCAAAAACCCAACTATTCAACATCACACACATCATAGTCGAGTATGCAATGCACATTGTCCAAGAGTTTTCCCTCCTGATTTTCATGGTCCAAACAATTTATTAAATAACAGTCAACAATTTAATATATAAAAGTCAAAGTCAACATTTAAAGGTGAACATTAGCAGTTAAAGTCAAAGTCAACTATCTCACAAAATCATCATAATATCATGTAGAATTTCTTTGTTAAGGTTTGATAATCCAAAACAAGATATTAAACTTAATTATCATCATAAAAATTAATACACTCTTAATCCTCATTAATATGCATATAATACTTTTATAATCCCAATAAATATAAAAAATAGAAAATCATATTTAATTTTGATGAAACTAAGCATTATAGCTTCTCATCACATATTATGCACAATCAAATTTCTCATAATTTATTTCTAATAATTAATATAATTTTCTAATTAATTTGACATATCCCTTATTCTTTGTTTTCTAAATTCTCGAAAATATTAAAAATACCTATTCATATCCAATTGTCCTAATTGTTTTTATAGATGTCATATCTCATGTCTCGAGGTCTCATAAAATTTTCCAAGTCCAAAACAATTTGTCTACTATCATTTTTCATTTTCACAAGGTTACTTATCTAAAACAAAGTTTTTGACTTTCTAATTTTAATAAATATTAAACAGATCCCAATAATCCTAAATAAACTACCGTTAGGTCTACAAGAAATCCCAAACATAGAAGAAATTTCCAAGTCATAATTCTTATTGCAACTATTTTCTAGAATTTAATTTATATCCAAGATAGATTTATAGAAATTTAATAATACCTATTTTAAAAATAGTATAACCTTAAAATTAATTACAAGAAAAATCAAAGATTATACTCATACTCTAATGAGCCTTATCATAATTCAAGTTTTTTTTTTAAATTGCACTAAAAGAATTTTTTAGAATTTTATCAAGGTCTTACAAAAATTAGAGATCTCTAAAAGAAAATTAGTTTAAAAATAGTAAATGACGTAAAAAAAACTCTAAAGAGGTTAAGGATGAATCTAAAGAGCCTAAAAACTTTTAAAACAATCATGATCACTTAAATAATCAACTCACAAGTAATTTTAAAATTTTTTGACTAAAGCAATAGTTCCTAATCACCCATTACTTGTTATCCCTCTGACAACAATTTTACCAAAAGAACATAAAAATTCATGAAAAGAAAGAGTTATAAGCATGTAAAAACCATGAAAATAACATCAACCAAGGCTAAGGAAAGGACCCCCCATACCCTTTTGATCTTGTCTCCAAATGCTTGACTAGAGGTGTTAATAAAAAGCTTGTTGGATCCTTAGCACTATACTTTGATTTGAGTCAACTCCAATGATTGCTTGTTTTGGAAATTTGAGAATATTTCTCATAAATGAAGAGAGAAAACAGAGGTTTAGGAGGTAGGAGATGAGTCTAAAATTGAGAGTGGATAAAAATGAGAAGTTTCTTTCCTAATCTTCATTTTAAGACACAAACCCCCTTTACTCCTTTCATTTTGGGCATCCCCTTTGTTCTAGATGTCTCTAATTTTGTTTTTAGTTGGATCCATATGTGGCCTAATTAAGTTAGGTGTAGGTTGATCTTGATTTTTGTGTCATTTTTTTAACTATATAAATTTTACTATTTTTGTGAAGTTTTTATTGACTGCTCTATTACATGTAATTCAAAATTAAATAATTATCTCTCCTATCTTATAATTAATTTAATTAATCTTATATTAATTAATTAACATTTCTATTTCTTAGTTTAATTAATTTTCTGCCTATAGACCCTTTAACAACTAATTAAATTGCTTAATTTGACAAATTAATTAATTTCTAACTAATTCTTTTTCTAAGCTTAAATTAATAAATGGAACTTAATTAATTTAATTATCCTAATTCTAAATCACTAATCACTTTAAAATATTTAATTTAATTAATTATAATTATTACTAACTTATCAATATATCCTTTGTGTCATTAAAACTCTAATTTTCTATTCTAATAAGAAAAAGTCCAAATATTAATAAGCTTAATTATCAAGTAAAATGACTAATTTTATCAAGCCTTAATTTATTTTAATTAACTGTATTAGACCTAGTTTCATTAACTAACTAATTTTATGTTTAAAACTCTAATTCTTAAGTCTAGTATAATCTTTGTCTTATTTACTAAATTGTTCTTAATGGGTTTATTTGTCAACTCCTTTTCTCTAACTTTGGTTACCAAAGTTGACTAGTCTTTGACTTAAGTTGACCATGGCTTAATCATGTCTTATTCAATTTTTTCTTAGTTTAATCTCTTGGTTTATCATGTTTTTCATTCTCAGTTAATTATTTTGTGTTTAATGTTTCAATTTACGATTTATTGATCTACTACACTTTATATAATATTATCAATATTATTATTTTTAGCATTGAATTTTTAGGAAGTTACAAAGGTACTTAATAATACATGGATCAATCAAACTAAGAGGTCACCATATCTTGGTTAGAGACCATTTTATCCTAATCGATATATGCATCTTGGATCTTCAAGCAAAGGAAACCTATTTAGGAAGTAAATTCATCCTTATTACCTTAACTATCAATAGGGCTATTATCCCATACCACCTTATGCAAATCAAATGTTAAAGACCTAATGGACAAGGCAACAAAGGATGAGGAAAGTGACAAATAATGTCAAATTGGACAATATGCCTAAAAGGTTTCAAAGAAAGAATCTTCTTGTTGATACCCCTCAAGAAGACCAAATGAAGATTGATAAGGTAAAGTCAAATATGAACGATCCCCTAAATAATTTGGCAACATGATTTTGATATTCCTAGCAATATATGGAAACAGCTAGGAACCCTTTTAATATAATTGAGATTTCAAAAATGAAGATTTTTTTTTTAAAATTCTAATTTATAAGTGAAAGTAATGTGGGAAATAAAGGTTTCGAGTGTAATACTAAAAAAATACTTCCATATTCGACCCACCTTTGGAAGAGATGTAAGCTTATTTAAAACCATAAATTATAACTACTATTGTTGAAAAAGTGAGGGTCAATAAAATATTAGTCGATTGAGGAGCTGTCATTAATATATTACCCAAATTGATGTTGAAAAGATTTGGAAAATGAGTAAAGGATTGTAACATCCTGCTTTTAATATAATAAAATTATAATTGTTAAATCAGAAATTTATCTCTCCTCATTTAAATATTTTAGTTTAGTCCAAATAAGGTTTAGAATTTTAAATTCTATGAGAAATATTATCTAGTAGATAATATGGAGAGAGATAAATTATAATTAGTCAAATTGAATTAAAAATAATCTTAAACAATAATATAAATCAATAGAAATAGTTTTATTTTTTAATAAAAAAATAAATTTACATATTTTAGATCAAATAAACATAAAAGAAGAAAAAAATAAAAATTAGAGAATTAGAATCTAAATTTTTAGAAGTTAGAAATAAACATTTGTTAATTAAATAAAAATAAATAAATATATAGAAAAATGAAATAAATAAATTTTATTAAAATAAAATTTTGGTAAAAGAAAATATAGGAATTCAAAAAGAAAAATATAAAATATTTTATAAGATTTTAGGAACAATTGGAAATCAAAAATGATAATTTTAAAAATGAAAACAGAAAATAAAAGAAAAAGAAAAGAAAGGAAAAAAGAAAAGTAAATAGAAAAGTGGTGATGGAGGAGTCGAACCCAAGAGCAAGAGGAGAGGCACGTTTTCGACCAGCTGAGCTACCCAATGTGGGTAGCATAATAACAAACCATTTAATATAAAAGGCACAAGTGTTGGAATAAATAAAGAAAATAAAAGCGCAGGCATAAAAGGGGTTAGCCAAGGATCGAACCTTTAACCCCTTAGGCACTTAAGGAAATGAGGAGAGAGAAGTTGTCAATTAGACTGCTAGGCCCATCGCTGGAAACTTAACCAAGTGGTTATTCCTTCACGTTTCCTTCGAAACCGCCATTGAAGTAGCTGGCACAGCTCTTCTCCTTGAGCCTTTCACTCTAAAACTCGCTATCTTGAACCTCCATGCTCTGTTGTATTACCAACTACGTTCATCCATGACTTGTGAAACCAATATGTTTGAAAGGAGGCGCTGAAGCTATATATATAGGGGTGAGGACGCAAAAGATGAGGCTAGAAAGAACAAAAACTTCCCCAAACAAATTAACCTTCAATTCAAAATTGTTTTTCCAAATTCTCCTCACAAAATGTTTTGACTTAATCCCAACAACATTTTGGTAAAATAAGTTTCAAGGAAGAAGGAGGGAATTAGAAAAGAGCAACATTGTTGGAGCTTTGTTGGAGTATTCAAAATACTTGTTGGAAAAACATATTTAAGGTAGGAGGAATCGTTTATTCTTCTTTATGATTTCACGAATTCGTTTCTAATTACTTTCCAAACATAATCGAACTTTAAACTAATCAAATTGATGACAAAATGAAGAAAATTGAATTTTAAAATTTTCCTCAACGTCTATGGTTACGGGACGTGTTGTTTCTTTGTTTTTGATTAAATTCTTATTCGAAACTTCATGTAAGATGAGTATTGAAGGTGACTAGTAATTTAATATGAAAATTTATTAGGATTAGGGTGAAATTGAAATTGATAGTGAAATTCAAAATTTGGTTTTTGACAAGTTGTATATTTTGGCTGCTGGCTGTGAGGTCTCAAGTAAGAGGAGAGGAATTGGTAGAGTAGGAAAAGAAAAGAGGAAGAAAAATGGATCAAGGGGAATAAAGGAAATAGTAAGGAGAAGAGGAGGGAGAGACTGAGAGAGTGAGAAGAAAGGTAGAAGAAGAAGAAGATGACAGAGGAAGAAGACGAACAAGAAAGGGGGTGAGTTTTGTAAAGGTAGAGGTACAAAGAGTAAACAAGGGGGGTGTGAATAGTAAATAGGGGGTACAAATACAAAAAAATCTTAAATTATTTTTAACTCAAAATAACCCTAGCTAGAATAATAAAAGGAAGAATATAAATTCATAGAAGAAAAGTAAGAAAAAACCATTTTACTTTTTCTCTTGTTTTAGAATTATTCTTTTGACTTATGAATGAATCTTTATTTAAATTCTAGCATTTAATTAGTTAGCCAAAGTCAAATGAAATAGAAATAGGTAGAAAAATGATAGGAGAAAATAGAGAAATAAATTATAACGAAAAATCACTGGAAAAGATAATCTTGTCCCTGTCTTGTCATTTTGTTTATAATATGTCTTATTTGATTGGTGTAATCTTGATTATAATTTTAATCTTCCTATATTGTATACTTGTTTGTATTAATAGTAAGGGTAAATTTTATTACCTCTACTAATAGTAGAGGGATCCATAAGTGATGACAACTATCTTTGAGAGATAGTAAATTACAGAAATAACCCTAGGGTAGAAGATGAACTGAGAAACTTTCAAACAATGGTTGAGTAATATTTATATAAGATTTGCAAAGTAAGAATGGAAGAAGGATGTTATCCAATGATATCATGGAACTCAACATTAGTACTAAGGAAAGTTGACAAATGAAGGTAGATTGGGTTAGAAACCCTAACAAGTGAGAAATAAGACTAAATATTGCAAGGGTTGACCCTAAAAGGTACCTAAGGAGTGTAAGTAGGCTCTGGTGAGTCCTTGGGGATAAATAAGGTGTCAAGTTGTGAATTGCTCAGAGTAAAGAGGGTGTCACAGAATCAACTTGGCGTCCCTGACAAAGCAAAACATTACCAAGATTTGGTTGAGAGTATCCTAGACCTAATACCAGGCAAGATATGTACTCTTGATCATCAATCCAAAATGAAAATTTGGACTATTATTGACACGCTCGTGTAAGTCCTCCTGAAGTTAGTAGTATTGGAGGCTACGAAGAGCTCTGAAACAAGTAGAATTCCTAATTAGGCTCGTTACAATGACATGAAAGTCTATAATAGTTAGAGATGATGTTTAGTTGTATGTGTTTGCTTAAAGATAGATGGTTCACTTCTACAACCCCCAACATGTCAGATATTGATGACAGACGAGTTCCAACCCCTTTTCCAGTTGACGATAATACCCTTGGAGGGCTGATGGCGCATCACATGACCAGTGGAGATGATACATTCAAAGGCTATGTCAAATTTTCCTTTAGACCTCTAAACATCATAGACTCATGGCAGTTCCATCACATAAACATCTTAGTAATACTATCCCATACCCATCACCTAGATTTACAAATGTTTTTGCAGTACATCAACACGCTCATACTCCTCAATGCCAACAGTTATCCATAAGCTTAATCCTAATAGATGGTCAAGGCAGAAGAGAAGAATCCTTTGAGGAAGAAGATTCTTCTAAAGGACATGGCTAGGAACTGTTGGATGAGTCAAATGTTGTAGACTATCTTAGACTTTTTTTTTTGTTTACTTTTCTAGTCAAAATATTTTGGGAATGTAATATTTACACTTATATACTAATATGAGTTTGTTATAATTAAATTCAAGTTACTTGGATGTGTATGCAATATATAGGTCTCTTTCAAATATTGAGGAAGAATGTTACTTCCTTGAGTGGTGATAGAGGTTCCAACAATGATAAACTAAGAAGGGGTAAGGAGAAAAAGGAGAAAATACAAGTGGAATATGAAAGAGCTCTAGTGGGTTTTCAAATATTTAGAAAAAGGTAATGAGGAAGAAAAGGGTGAAAGCTTTATAGGTGGTAATGTAAGGTAAAAACACCTCATGTTAGTGAAATGATGGTTAAATTTTTTTATAATTCTTTAACTGCCTCAAAGACCACAAACTTTCCTTGTCAATCATTATTTCATTAAATGAGTTGTTTGAATTGTAGCATTACCCTTGATAGGTGTTGAGCTAGAAATTCAAATAAAGATACATTTCTCTTCTTACAATAAAAAAAATGGTTAATCTCATATACATTCAAATCAACTACTTTTCGTGGGGCATCTATTAGGAGTATAAGAAAAAAAAATGTTTATTTCATTTAATGAAAGAAAGAAAATAATGGATTCAAAGAATAGGATAAATAAGACTAAGCTTCATTAAAGTCAAAAGGCCTATGATTGAAACAATGAAGAAAATCGAAAGGGGCTAAGCAAGGTCAATTCATATTGAAGAATTGCTATACCACCCAAAAAATTTCAACTCAATTATATATAAGTATATGTATATATGTATATGTATATGTATTTATTTATTTCTCTATCAATAACCATGGTGATTGATTATCTGTAATTAAAATTTGTATAGTTAAATTTCTTTGTAAGATTTTCCTGTGGTAGAATTTTATTGAAATTGTAGTGTGTATGTGTTTGAATTTAATTCAAGTGTTTGTTAGTGTTTTAATTAGTTAAGAAAATCTATCTATGGAATATTTTTCAAAAAATTTAATCTGTTGAATAAAATTCTTACATATGAAATTTATCTTAAGTAAGCGAAGTAGGAATCTCCATATCTTATTTTGGCCAAGAGTCTAATATGAGTCTTATCTTAGTCGTATGAAAAGAATAAGAATTGATTTGTAAAATTAGTCCTTTTTTTTCCTAAGAATTCAATTGTTCAACGTAAGGAAAAATTAGTTAAACAACTAATAATTTATAAAATTTCTTTCATAAGATCCTAATTATTCTAATCTAAATTTCAAAGAATTTAAAATCTTGTTTTAAAAAAAAAACTGTTACTTTCTTAGATGAAAAAGATGTCATTATCATGTTAAGGAGATTAAGATTCACCATAAATGAAAGATCAAAAGATATAAAAAATTTCCAAAAAGGAAAATGACCAAAATACCCCTACTTTCATTTGAACCTATCATTTCTTAATTTCTTAGTCAAAATTGTGTTAAACTTTTTAACTACGCTAATAATTACCTATCTAATTGTAAATCTTAAGGGATTGAAAGTTCCTTAAAAGGAAACCATGTAAATTCATACATGATAAGTAGAACATCATTGTACTGCAAACCTCCTACATATAAATTGCTCATGTTTTGATGAAATCTCTTTGATGTTAACCAAACTAGAATATATATATATATATATATATCATTATAAAAGTTAAATAGATCGATAAGTCTTCATACATGAAAGAGATCCCCCTCGGGCCAAAGACAAAATTAATGATGGCCAAGTACGACTCTTCGAATCAAAAGATTCCAGGGATCTGGTACCTAGAAGACTTGATCGACTAAAGTAAGGATGGATAAATAGATCGAGAGTGAAATTAAGAATGGAGAAATGCAATGAGTTGACTACAGAAGGTACCTGAGGAATGTATGCAGGTTGTGGAAGTCCTTGGGGGTGTTTAGGCACCAAGTTTGTGAACTGCCAGAGTTAAGGAGTCACAATGTCGGCTTGGTAACCCCGACAAAGCAGAGCATTACCAAAGTTAGTAGAGAGTATCTAAGTCATGTACCAGCTTGAGATATGTACTCTTGACTGTCACCCAAAAGTGTTGCAAACTATGGAATTACTATTACGACTACATAAGTCCTCTAGTGAAAAAGAGTAAATGAGGCAACAAGGGATCCCTATAGCCGATAGAAACTTCTTTAAGATACGGTGAGACAAAATAGACGTAATTACATATGTGTATGTTTTGTATGTGATTAACCCGGTATTCCAACATTATATAAATAAACTTGAGAATCGAAGATTCACTCCTACACTAACCATTTTAGGAAACGATGTCTGAAGAATTCCACCCACTCTTCCATTTGTCGGTTACTCCCTTATGTGGGCGATGGTCTAGAGACCCAATGTATCAATTATATACATATACTAGATATGTGTGTTTCACTTTCTTTCATGCAGTTCCCTTATCTCCCACTTCATACGGACAAATCGATCTCCGATCGTTCTAACTCAGGTGGAACCTCCGAGGGTTTCAGTGTCACCTCCTGGTTTCCCCTCTCAGCCTAAAAGAAGACGTCCATGTAACTCTTCCACTAGTCATGCTAGGTTTAGAATAGTCAGACCTACTCCCAGCATTGACATATCGGAGGAAGAGGATCCTTCGAAAGATCTGGGAGACGATGCTTAATCTTTCTCTTCTATTATCAATAATGTATTATAAAGCTTTTGTGTAACTGGAACAAGCGACTGTTATGTTTTGAGATATTTTATGTAATGAAAAATAGTTGTCGCAAATGTAACTTAAAAACTTTTACTCAGTAGGACTATGTAGCTTTTATGTATATGTAATTTTGAGTAATGAAAAAGTAGTCGTTACAATATTAGCCATAGTCATGTGGCAAGGAATGATTAACCAAGCACCACGATGGATGCCAACTATTCTTATCGAATTTAGACAAAGACTGAAAATGAGTGGTGTTGCCTCCAAATCCTCTGTATATGACAAATGGTAGTATTTGCAAAGACACTCTATTGCTCAAGTTAGTGGAGTTTGTGGATTTAGGTATCACCTAGTAATGAATAAAAATATACCTCTTAAGGTCTTAAGCATGGGTATAAATAATTAGAAATATACGATCGTACGAAGTTTTCTTATATATGTACCATAAATGTGGTTGACTGAGATTAAGGTAATCTTTTTATTTGTTTCCTACTTTCCTACTTTACTTGCTTACTTCCCAGCTGACCAAGTATGAGTCCGAGTAGGTCACAATCGAGTCTAAGTAGTACTCGTCTCCCAACTCCAAGGTGGGTCGAAAAAAGCTAAACTTGTCCCTTGATTGCAAATGAAGCTAGGTAGTACATGTATGAAAAGGATAGTTCATGTTTCATAAATTGAATTGTTTTAAAACTAAAACGACATAAGTCATAAATTTTACTTGTATGAGAAAATGTTATGTGAAGAGATTTTTTTGGTTCATAATATTAGGATTTAATTCATAAAAAAAAATGTTTTCGATTTCAAATCTTAAGATTCAATTCATAACTCATTATTCTCTCATAAGTGTTTCAAAATTTCACTCATCAACAATAAAATTGTCAAAAAAGAATAATTTTTTACTATTATATATGTTAACATTTTTAGATTGGTTGTCATCGCACTATTATGGAGTAAATTTCATGTGAGTCATTAAAAAAGTAGGCACTAAGTATTTAATGAGACCCGTATAAATTTATGTAATGATTAAGTAGTGAAAAAAATTATTAAAGGCGTTCATAGCATTGTTAAAAGCAATTTGCTTAACAACATAAATGCATTAAATTTTAAGTTTAATTGTAATATTTTTATCTTCAACTTTTATATTTTTTAACAAATTATTTTGAGACATTTTACCTTTCCCATTTTTTTAAAAAGCTTACAAATTCTACATTTTCTCATGTTTTCATTAAATATTAATAACTTCAACACTTTTAAAGCGCCACTAAACACAAGTATTTAACATAACGAGAGTCAAAAGCTGTCACTATTGTTTTATTTTATTTTATTTTTCTTTTCTTCCGTCATTAACCATCTTCCTTTGTGTAGAGGGGGAAATGTTGCTGTAATTTGATATCTAGAGCTGAGTTTCCATGGGCAAATGCTGCAATGGACGGATATGGAGGTGCAGATCTAGCATTTCAAAATTACGCCACTACGCTCGAAGAACAACCAAAGGAATGAATTGGTAATATTTTTAGCTTCAATTCCATTTTTTTCAAAGAGAAAATGTTTGTATGCAAGGATCAAAGTTGTGAAGACGCTAGAAAGTGTTCCATACTAATTCTCCAGTGCAAAGTTTTATTATAATTTACCTTCCCAAGAAATTAGCAAGAAGCACAGCATATCACACTTGCTTTGGATTTGAAGCTTTTTTGCAGGCAAGCAAAGGGAGTTTAAAATATAACTTTCGATAAAATGTTTGCTAGTATGATAATGCGGAATTGTAACATGAAACGATGGAATGTATGAATAGACAAAATACACTAGTACAAATGATTTTTTGCTTTCCTAATTGCATGATCTATCATTGTTTTCCTAACAATGTGAAGAAAGACTAATCTTCTTACTACAGTTGTTGGGTAAATATAATTTTAATACGTATAATGTAACATTTTTATCTTAATGGAACTGAAATATTTATTGTAAAGTAGTTATAAAATGATAATATTTTTTCTTTTCTTTAATACCTGGAAGAGGTGTCTTGACGAGTCAGGAAGAAGAAAGATGGTCACTGAGAGTGGAAAAAGAAAAATGTCATTATTATGTTAAAAACACTTATTTTAAATACATGTGTTTAGTGAATGTTAAAAATCATCAAAGAATATTAGCACCGATTGAAATTTAACCAAAATATGACAAAAGATAAATTTTGTAAAATTTTTAAAAATGAAAGGTATAATATGCAAGAATAGTTTTAAATATATTTTAGATTTAATTATTTTTTTATCCTACTATTTATTTATTTTGTTCAATTTTATTCAACTAATAATTAAAAGCTTAATAAAGTCTCATTATTTTTTAAAATAAAACCTCAATATAATCCTTTATGTTCAATTTTATTGTGTTTACAATTTGCAACAATTTAAAATCGCCATTGAAAAAACAAAAAAATTATATGAAGACTCTTCAAAATAATGAATAGAGCCTTTAATTAATAATGAGATGAAATAAATCAAAATAAAAAAAATGAAACTATAAAAATAATTAAATCTATATTTTAGATATATTTAGGTTTAATAAAGGATAACGTTATAAATATATTTTATATTATATGAATCTTTTTAAATACATTTTATGGTACGTAATATTTAATATTTTTAGAGTAAAAAAAATCATTGAAGTTAATTAAAGTGAGTAATATGTATTGCAAGATGCTTGTATATGACAGGTAACACAAAGTCGAAGGTTGGACCGCTTCGATTTTAAAATTATATCACTAAAATAATTATGAAAAACATTATTTCATTAATCAATTACAAATATTGTCAATTATATCAAATTATATGAAAATAAGTTTTATATTTAATTATGTTGGGTGAACAGAATTAAAATAATCTATTTGGTTCGAATACATCTGATAAAAGATTTGCATTAGTCGCCTGAAACAAAAATACCATAGCTACATGTAAGAATATTAAAAAACAACAATGATAAATAAATGAATATTAATAAAAAAAAGACTCAAGAAAAAACTCAGCTAGATTCCAATGCAACTGGTCGGTAAACTCCTCTGTTTAAAAGTAGCTTTTAATGACAAATCAAGTTCGCGACAAGTACAACTGCACAAATATATAACCAGTAAATTTAACTACTGGATGCCAAGAGATTTAATGAGCAAAATGTTAGACCTGACCCATCATAAGCAAATATTGTGAGCTTGACCAAGCAATGTAATCTTGATAGAGCTGCCTTAACAAGAATCATAAATACACACAAAAATAGCAGTCAGAAAGACAGAACTGTTTACCATCAGAACAAATCCCCCTGCACTTGTTTTGATCTGCCCCTGAGAAGGAATGAGCCCTTCTCAACTAATTTAATTAATTCTCAAATTGCTCCACGGAGTGAAGCAATCAAACTGCAGAAAAAGTGCCTGCAAAGGTATTTCTGGCCACAAATAACTTCCCAGATATGTGTACCAGCAGGTCAACCATCTAAATAACGGTATATCTTTGTCTCATGGGACAACTTCCCCATTAGATATAATGTTCCACACAGTCAATGTTAGAACTATATTTCTTATGTCTGTACTGGAGGATCATAACCTTCTTCTCTCATTCTTGCATCTAATTTTCTCAGCATTTCATAAATCTGATCAGATTCACCATGGAATCTATCACCAGCTACAAAACTGTGAACCTCATTCCTTATCTCGACCATGCTTTGACCAACAATCTTCTTCAACCTATTCTCCTTTATCAATGTCCTGAGTATTGCAGCATCATGCCAATTCTTGTCCACACTATATATATTTGATAAGAGTATATAATACCCTGCGTGATTAGGGTCTAACGTGAGAAGATTCTGAGCTGCAAGCTCCCCGATCTTGATATTTTGATGTATGCGACATGCACCCAGTAAGGCTCCCCATACATGAGGCCCAGCTTGCATGGGCATGTCAATAATCATGTCCAAGGCCTTATCCAACTCTCCCACTCGACCAAGAAGATCAATCATTATCCCATAATGCTCTGAATTGGGCATCAATTGGTGCTCATTCACCATGACATGAAACATCTTTATCCCTTCTTCAATCAAACCTGCATGACTACAGGCAGATAGAATTGAGACAAAGGTTACCCCATTAGGCTTAACACCTGAATGATTAGTCATCTGATAAAATAATTTCAAAGCCTCTTTTCCTTGCCCATGGAATCCATAAGCTGCAATTATTGAGCTCCACGTAACAACATCTTTATGTGTCATTCTTTTAAAAACCTTGTTAGCATTATCTATGTTACTACATTTTGCATACAACTCTATGAGTGACGCTCCAATAAATTCATTATTGTCAAATCCACTTTTAGTTACAAAAGCATGAAGGCATACAGCTTGTTGAAGAATCCCCAATTCTGAACTAGCAGCAAGAATCTTCACTAGAGCAATAGCATCAGGTCGAATTCCATTAGATAACATGTTGCAGAAAACTCCTAGGGACTTGTGTGCCATTCCAATTTCAGCATAGCCACTAAAGAAAACAGCCCAAGAAACTACATCCTTCTTGGGCATTCTGTTGAAAAGGTCAATTGCATTTTCAGGTGAAAAGCACTTCATGTACATGTCCATTAGAGCTGTAGAGACAGTGATATCCAACTCAAAACCATAATTGACTGCTAATTTATGAATCTGCATACCTTCTTCCAAATTTGAACTGGAAGCACAAGCTCGCAATGCACTAACCACAGTGACCCTGTTGGGTTCAATTCTCTTATTTATCATTTCATTGAAAAGATCCAATGCATCGGTTTCGGCTCCATTATTAGCATAACAGGCAACCATTGAGCTCCAAGATATAATATCCTTATATGGCATTTCCCTGAACAAATTAGCTGCACTCTTGATGGAACCAGTTTTTCGATATAGATTTAGCATAGAATTGGCTAAACATAACTTATTGTCAAAACCCCTTCGTTTTACAAATCCATGTACACTTCTTCCAAGGTTAAAATCAGATAACTGGGCACAAGCAGAAGCAGCACTAACAAGTGTTACTGGATCAGGACTTACTTGTTCCAACACAACCATTCGGGAGAAAAATGCAAGTGCAAGTTCAGGACTTCCACTCTGCTCATACCCAGTAATTATTGAAGTCCATAAAACCACGTCTGGTTTTGGATACTCCATAAACACTTTCACAGCATCATTCATTTGTCCACACTTTGAATACAACTCAATCAATGCAGACCCTACAAACATGTCATTGTTTATCTTCTTCTTGAGAAATCCATGAATCATTTCCCCCAACTCAAGCATCAGCAAACCAGCACATGATTTCAAAGCAATAGACACTGTGTAATTGTCAGGTCTTTCCTCAGTTGACACTGCATCAGCATTCATTTTATGGAATAGAGATACTGTCTCTACCCATTTTCCTTCTGAAAAATAGCTCCTAAGCAAAGCATTCCATAGGTAGACAGTTTTACAAGGTGTTTCTTCAAAGAGCTTATGCGCATGGCAAAGTGATGCATATCTAGCATAAAGAACATTAAGCTTGGTAACAATGAAACTATCATGGCCAAGGCCCACTTTCAAACACTGTGAGTGCAACTGTGTAATTGATATCTTACTGCAGCAAGTTTCCAATAGCTTGACTAAAAGATCCCTCCTTTTCATGTACAATGACTAATGACTTTTATAACCTTTAAAAGATCATCTGAATTAGTTATTAGCTTCTGGGTTTCAAGCTCTCAATCATATTGTATTTATGCAAGCAGCTCCATTTTTTGTAGCTTTAGCAGCATATCTGTTGAGAAAACCATGTAACTGAAACAATCAGTTCAGAGGCATTTATTTAACATTCCTTGGTTGAATCAAAGAATACATAGAGAAACTGGATTAACAAAGCATTAGTTACAAGCAATAACAACTTATGCCATCTTAATTCTCATTCAGCTTTTTCCTTTATTTTCCCTTTTAGTTTAAATGAGATGAGATGGATGCAGGAAGCTCAGAGCGCAGAACTTTTTCAAAATAGAGATATATTTGAAAAACTAACAAAATAAAGATGATTATATTGGCAACATAGAAAAAAAACCATGAATTGGCTTCCAGAATGCAGCAGCAACTTGAGGTTTAATAACAAGAAGAAACACGTAGCAGGTATAAAAGGAAACATGTAGTAGTCATGTCATACCTAGCAGGGAGAGTACCTCAGTGGCAAAAGATGAATGAAAGCTTAAATTGTCAAATGGACCAGTTGAGCCCTAACCATACAAGTCAGTCAAAAAACCCACAAAGCCTTATGGGATAGGACTAGGATTAGGGACAATTTACAAACTTCGTAAGAAACTAAGATTTGATATCAGGGCCAACCCCTGTATGCCTAATTAAAATTACATCTTGTAATAAAATACTTGTTATTAAGACCATAAAAAAATATATAAAAACAGAGAGCCAAACTGCAAAAAGGGGGGAAATCCTGCTTGGTAACTTCAAGCCACAGTGGTAATAATGACAATGGCTAACATATATCATGCAATGCTAAAAATGAATGATGAAACACAGCAGGAAATACAGGAAGGAATTTCTTGTCACCATCAACCGAGAAAGGTTTGAATTGACAATACCATGGTTCATGGACAAAAGCAAGGTAAATAAATAATAGCAGGCACAGGAAGGATAAAATGAAAGGTCTTTAACATCTGGATAAAACCAGATAAGTATATTATAAAACAGTCCATGATTTAAATTTAATTTTAAACATGCAAAAGCAGAATTGAACAGCAAGGCATAATAGATAATCAATCCAATAACAAAAAACCTAACATACCCCAGTGCTACAAGGCTCCTCGCTATGCAAAGGTATGGAGGTGGATCATTGTAGGCACCTTTAACCTTACATATGCGAAGAGGCTGTTTCCGGATTCAAACTCATGACCAACCAGTCACCAAGGCACAACTTCACCGCTGCAATCCAATAACAAAAGTTCTACAAAATTGCTTTGCTTGACAAGATACAGAACCCGATATCTGTAGGTGGTTTTAAATCAACATGCAAGAACAAAAGCAGTTAATCTGGTAGAAGTAGAACAGCTCCCATCCAACATTAAGTAAAAAAAATAATAAGTACAACCCCAATATTATTATAAAGCTTTCAAAAGGTGATATTCATAGACTTTCCAAAAAATCATTGTTACCCCCAATATGCAAAGAACGTCAAATACAGAACAGTAATACGATAACAACCATTACAGACTCATGCACTAAAACATTTTCTTCAGTACACAGTGATACAATCTTTTCCTCACGGATTGCATACAAAGAAAAGGATAAAGATATCATTACATAGCATTCATTATCCAATTTGAACTGTGCCTCAAGCTTTTCTATTCAATGTGCTCTCATTCCTCTCAGCCAACACAATAACATACTAGAAGAATTATATTTTAATAATTTAACTATCAAATTAATGCTCTACCACTGATATGAAAGCATATTCTGGTTAAAGCCGTTTGGAATAAAATAGGGCTTTCAATTTCAATTTAGTGCTTGGGCTCGTATAAAAGCGTCAATAAAACAAAAAAAAAAAAGAAGGAAAAAACAAGTTAAGTAATCAAAGTGAACCACAGAACATAATGCTGCAAACAATGAACTCAAAAATACGAATTAAAAGGGTGCATGGTGGAACCAGTTAATACCTAAAACGCTGAAGAGCCTTAGTCTCTTTCTTTGGAGTTTTGCTAGGGTTGAACAATTTGACCGATTTTGTTTAAATTTTATATCAATTTTATTTTATCTAAGATAACAAACCCTCACACTAAACACATATCATACTATCATGAAAAGCATACTCATTTCTATCTTTCCTTTTTTTTTCTTTTTTCTTTTAGTTATACACATTTTTTTATTATAATAATTGTAATTATGATTATTTTTATCTATATTATATTATCTTAAATATGATTTTTTTCTTTATTTTATTTAATCTATAATTTTTATTTTTCTATTTTAAAGTAGAAATATTTGGTTTTTTATTTTAAATTTTTTATAATTTTAATTCAATTTTTAATTTTATCTATATTTTTTATATTTAATTAATTATATTTTTTTATTATATCTTCAATAAACATATTAAATTTAAAATTTAATTAAATCAAAGTAAAATAAATAAAATATGGATAAAAATTAATATTAAATCAAAATTGCAAAATTTTTAAAATAGAAAAATTAAAT
>JAMLFT010003497.1:0-21939 GCA_026544285.1 Pachyrhizus erosus | reverse complement strand
GACGCTCTTCCGATCTAGAATTAATAAATTAATCATATATTATAATTTGTGATTTGATGATAATGCAAAATTATTTTATTTTGTTAATGTATAATATATTTTTCTAAAAAAACTTAAACTTAATTTTATATTTTAAAATTAAATGATATTATATATTTTATTATAAAATAAGTTTATTTTTGTAGTGTGAGAGAAAAAAAAGAAACTAAAAATTACAACCGGGGAAACAAATGTCAAATTGGTTAAATAATATGATAACATATAATTTTTATTGTTATAATATAATAATACAAACTAATAATGACAATGTAAAACTTTACTTAGTTATATATTTTTAATTGTTATTAGAATTCGAAAAAATCTATCAAATAATATTTGAAAATTAAAATTATTCTTTAATTATAATAAAGATAATAAAAATGTGCCAATTTTTTTTTATTAATAATGTTTGCAAATTAATAAATTTATAATATAATAACATGTAGAAAGCTCGATTTAATGCATTTGATTTGTTTTTGTATTTGAATTTGCTAATAAACCATTTATAATCTTACTATGATAGTGCTCGGACAACTTTATTTTGAGCTTTGATTTTCCTTAAAAAGTGAGGTCGTGTCAAAAATAATTTCATAAAAGATCTAAAACAATAAAAGGATTTTTAGCAATAAAAACATCAAAATAATTTTTAAATAAGATAAAATTTGGACTTTCCTTTCTTTATTCTAGATCTCAAAAATTAAAGAATCCACTATCCAATTTTTTTAACATAAAAATAACTTTTAAGTAGAAAAGTTATAAATTTATCAAATAAATTTAATTTTATTTTAAAGCTTTTAATGTTAATTTTAAAGTATCTTTTAAAATTCAAAACAAGTAAGACCAAAAACTATCTATAAATAATGCTTAGAAATTATTTATCACAATCATCAAATTAAGAAAACTTTATTAACAAATGACACAATTAATAAATAGTTGAGTCTCTTATAAATGTTGACTAGGAGTTAATTTTCGTTCATTTATATGTACGAAAAAAAAGACTTATGTTACAAAAGGTTATACCCATTTTAATTATCTGTTTATCTAAAAAAGAAACTATTAATATAAAATGCTCCTTTATTACACACAAAAAACAATAATTATGCTTAAAAAGTAGTTATTATTTTTTTAAGAAAAGAAAATATCATCAACAAGACCAATTAATGAAAAATATAAATTATGCTTAAATTATCTATTTATCTAGAAAAAATTATTAATATAAAATACTCCTTTATTACACACAAACAAAACTATAAACTATGCTTAAAACCTAGTTATTTATTTTATTCACAAAAGAAGAAAATATCATCAACAAGATCTATTTATATTTAAATATACTTATTAGAGGTTGATTTCTGAATATATAAATGAAAAATACATTTAAAAAGTAAATCGATATCTAACTGTTGATATTAGATACTCTTCATATGAAAAAAAATCCTATTATTTTATTTTTTAAAATATAACAATGTATGATGTGATATTTTTAATATTAATTTGTTTTCAAAAATATGAAAATATACTTTCAAAAATAAAATGTACCCGTAATCATAATCATTGATTAAAAATTAACTATCAAAACTTTCTTATATCTAATTTGTACACAAAATTGTCATTTACTTCTATATATTCTTTTAAATAATAAATACATAAATGTATGCCATTTATTTTTCATTTTGTACTAACTAATATTTTATAAAATTCAGATTGATTATTGAATCAAGAAAGGTATTAATTTATGATTTGTTAATTTAATTATAATTAAATTGTGATTTAATTAGTACATATTAATATTATATATTAAAAATAAACTAACCAAGATTTATTTTAATTTAAAATGACAATAATAAAGATTGATTCCAAGTTTATATACATATTACTCAAATCTCCCAGAGTTAAGCTGACTTTACAGAGTTTATAAACTAACCAAGATAATAAATATCAATTTGACAAAAAACTATTATCCATTATAAATTCTTCTTAAAAATTTTATTTTATTGAAAAATCTCAGAATCTTTTTTTTTTTTTCATATGCATTTCATTGTATTTCTTTATTATATATATATTTACAAAAGTGGTAGAATGAAAGGGTATTCTATATTACTGAGTAGGATAATGACTTGCTGGGAATGCCAATATAAGTCATTCAAAGAATTGTTAATAGACTTAAATTATAAGCATTTATGTGAAGGGATTTAATTTAATTGATTTAGCATAATACATGTATTCAATTTCTACATATAAAAATATTATAAGCATTTTTATCCAAACACAACTATTTTTACTCAATTAATTCTTAAGCATCAAAAGATCTGTCCTAAGGAGAATTACCTATCAAGCAAAATTTTATGAAAAATTGAACCACATCCATTCGAACGACGAGAGTTAACTTTGATTTTTTACTACTCTTGCCGACCACACAAACCTCTCTTATTGATCTATTTGGTTTATTTTTTGAAAAAAAAAACTCACTATAATTTAACAAAATATAAAATAACTACTATATCAAACCAATTTAAACTAACTTATTTATTTTACAAAAATTAATTTAACAAAAGAAAAAAAGATTTCAGTCATAGTAAACTTACATAATACTAAAGTAAAATTTAATCACTTTTTAATCCATCAGTAAATCAAAATTAACCTAAAAGAAAATCCCCGCACTTCACATCACAAGACAATACAACATCTGAACCAGAAACTGACCCCAACCCAACAAAAGAGAAAAAGTACTAAAGGGTGATATTCAAAATACAAAAAACACTGAAATATAGGAAAAATTATTATATAATTAGGATCCCAATTAATTTTCATATAACATAATAGTATTTTTTTTTTTGAAAAATACTAATTAGTGTCCTTTAAGTAAACTAAATGAGAAAATATTTCATTCAAATGTATAAAATTATATTTTTTATGATCTTAAATTATATTTTTATATAATTTCTAATGAAATATATATATATTTAAATTTTTTAACCAGAGTCTTATATTGGAAAATGGATCCTGTACAGTGACATTACCAATGCAAAAAATCCTGACCTTCTATTAAATTTTGTTAATATAATATTTTAATTATAAAATAAATGTTTTGAAAAATCAATAATGAAATTTAACAATATAATGGATCATGTGTTATTTTTCACTATAAAAAATCTGTTCCAGAAACACTGATTAGCAAGACATATAATTTTTTTATAAATACAAAATATAATTACATGTGATATAAAATTTGACCAAAAATAATTAATGTGGCACAATGCAATAATTTATGGGTAAATGCATCAGACCAAGCACCAATGGAAGTGATTTTATTGGTAACACGCTCGCATATTATATGGTTAGTGTTGGTAGTAGCACGCTCTGTCTGTGTCCCAACTTGTAAGTTATCTAAGGCATCGCTTTCACCCTTTCTCCCCGTCGCCGGTTGCCGGCAAAACATGTTTTGACGGTGCGTGAATTCCGTCGACTCAAGCGGCGCTTCCGTACCCGAGATCCGGTTCTTCTCCGCACTTCCAGGTACACTCCTTTATTTTTTTCTCTTTCATCGATTTTTTTTTTACTTCTTTTGATTTGGATCCGAATCCGGTTCCTGCTTCTTGAATTGGATCAGAGCATACCCGTTATCTCAAAATTTGATTTTTCTTTCTGGGGTTCGGTGTTTTGCCGTTGCATGCAAGTTTGTTCCATTTTTCATTTGTTCATTATGAATTTGCAGATGATTCTGCCTCTGAAGCCGAAAACCAGATAACGAAAATTCTTGATTTTCTGGTATTGCCGGAATTTCAAATCTTTGTTGCTGATTCTTTTGGTGCCACAGCTCTATTTGTTGTTTTCTCTCTTTTTATCTGAGGTTATGGTTTTCCAGTTAATGTACCAAATGGGTGTGAGTCCCGTAAAGGGATGATTATTTAGTTTAAGTTGATTACAGATTTTAATTGAAGTTCATAGATTTGATGGAAAGAATACAGAGATAGAGATTGGTGGCATGCATCTGTTGGGATGTACTTTGTGGGTGTGGGTTGCTTATGAAGGGTTTGTGAAGATTTTTGTTGGGATTCGCTGAAGGTTTGTTGACATGACAAAGAGAATACGTTTGGATTGTTCCTTGCAGGAGGATGAAGAGAAAGTGACTAATAGCTTTGTGGACTTTGATACAAGGGAAGGAGTGAATGATGGTTTTCCTAGAATTGGACCAAATGATTCGCTTCTCCCTGGTCTTTTTGATGATGTTGCGCTGAATTGTCTTGCTTGGGTTAGTAGATCTGATAATGCCTCACTAGCATGTATAAATAAAAGGTACAACTTGCTGATTAGGAGTGGGTATCTATCCGGGTTGAGGAAGAAGTTGGGGATTGTGGAGCTAGAGCATTTGGTGTATTTGGTTTGTGATCCAAGAGGGTGGGAGGCATTTGACCCCAGGAGAAATAGATGGATAACGTTACCTAAGATACCTTGTGATGAGTGTTTTAATCATGCAGACAAGGAGTCCTTGGCTGTGGGGAGTGAATTGTTGGTTTTTGGTCGGGAATTGATGGATTTTGCCATTTGGAAGTACAGCTTGATTTGCCGTGGTTGGGTGAAGTGTCAGGAGATGAACAGACCTCGCTGCCTGTTTGGATCTGGCAGTCTTGGTTCAATTGCTATTGTTGCTGGTGGAAGTGATAGATATGGAAATGTTCTTGAATCAGCAGAGTTGTATGACTCAAATTCAGGTACATGGGAACTATTGCCGAACATGCATACACCACGTAGATTGTGCTCTGGTTTTTTTATGGATGGCAAATTCTACGTGATTGGTGGCATGTCAAGTCCTACTGTTTCATTGACTTGTGGGGAGGAGTATAATCTGAAGACGAGAAATTGGCGGAAAATAGAGGGTATGTATCCATATGTTAACGGGGCTGCTCAGGCACCTCCACTTGTGGCAGTTGTGGAGGACCAGTTGTATGCAGTTGAGCATCTTACCAACATGGTGAAGAAATATGATAAGAAAAATAACACCTGGAGTGAATTGGGAAGGCTTCCAGTACGGGCTGATTCTTCTAATGGATGGGGCCTGGCTTTCAAGGCTTGTGGAGAGAAACTTCTGGTTGTAGGTGGACAAAGGGGTCCAGAAGGTGAAGCTGTTGTACTGAATTCGTGGCGTCCTAGGACAGGAGTCAGGAATGGAACCATAGATTGGCAAGTACTTGGTGTGAAGGAGCATGTTGGGGTGTTTGTGTACAATTGTGCTGTTATGGGATGGTCTGGTGAGATGCTTTTAGATTGACTCAGCAGAAGATTTGCTGGTATCTACAATCTGACTTAGCTTTGAAGGGTGCTTCCGTGTTGATTCATCTCATTTACTGAGTTAATTGTCGCTGGGATAGCTTTCCCTTGATGAGAATTTGGATTTCTACTTTTGACATCTTATTTGGATGTGTTTCTCACTTTCACGATCCATAATTTTTATTTGCTTTTGAGATTACTTAGTAGGCTTACATAGATATGTTCTGTTGTCTTTTCCTTATCCAACTATGTAAACCAATAAATCATAGAGTTTTATTTTTTTAATACTTCAATGCTTATTCTTTGCTTCAGTGTATGGCATATTGGTATATCTGTCTAAATTTATGTTGTGTGTACGCCTAGAAGAATAGTGTTTGAGGGGAAGGGGGGTACTCCAGAGTTTAAAACTAAGTTTCTATGGGATATGTTGTGGACTGTAACTAATGCACTAAGTTGAATGATGAGGATTGCTTGATTTGCTTCACATATTAGGCCAATAATATTAGATAGCTGCCAAAAGTGAAAGAGGTCCCCTCAGTTTTATGATGTCCTTTTACAAATTGTCCACAGTTCCAGCTGTACTTCCTTGATTGAGATACTGTTTTCATCTTCCTGTATTTGTTTAGTTATACAACTTGACCTAGAAATAATTCTCCTCATTTAATAAGGTAGTTTAACTGGGAGACTGGGACCATCCTTTATTACCTTGATTAACTAACCAATTTAAAATTCATGATAGAAGGCACAGTGCAATGGCCACTCTATTTAATGAGTAATAATCGTTTACAATTTACTCATACTCTACATACTTAATTTGTAGTCACTGGATGATACTTGGGCCATATAGTAAAAACATAGCCCCCGTTCCCCCCTCAAAAAAGGAAAAAAGATTTTACAAATACCTCCAATTATATTGTATTCGCAATATGTGATCACCTTATGTGATTGATTACTTTGGTTTGATCTAGTTTTGATTATATCTGCTTTGTGCTCAATCGTTTTATTTTATTTATTTTTTCACCTTGACCTAAGCGTATTATGCTAACCATGTTGTTGGGAATACATTGGTGTCTGTTTCCGATAAATGATTTGGAATTCTTTTGTACTGCATTTCGGTGCATCTATTCCCTGGAGATTAGAATGATATTTTTACCAATTATGCCAAAGGGAATTGGTCAACAATCTATCAATTTTCTAGGACTTCAAATTAAAAAAAATGTGAAAGAAAATAAATCTTTGTTACAAGTTTAATTTAACCATTTTAAATGGTTAACTCTTGTACTTGCATGGTTCTTTAACCTGCTGTATGTCTATAAAACGGCTTGAAATTCTGACTAATTTCCTTTTGCTTTTCCTTTTACACCGATAAAACCGTGACAACAAAATGTAGAACGTCACGTAGTTTCGTTGAAAAGGCCAATGCTTAATGAAGATTATACCGGTAGATACATCTATTTGGCTAACACCTAACGTGAAGAAAATTCATATTGGCATATTAGAAATAGAATCCTTTTTGCTTGATGATGGAGTAGGACCATGCCACTGCACCGACCATTCCTTTTGCTGTTGTTTCTGTTCCAGTTGGAGATTCCCCCAAAAAACTCACGAGTATCGTAGAGTCAACCAATATTTTTCCATGCGATAAAATCACCATTTTTTCAGTTTTAACAGAATGCTAGTTGAAAACTAGGTTTCATTCACTGTTTAACTTTTCCAATAAAATAAAATCTTACTATTTGGTGCAACTCTGGCAGAACAGAGGAGGGAATTTCAATAAAAAAAATTTGACAACCAGGCAACATATATATCATGCATGTAGACTAATTTTAGTTCCAACCATGCCTCATGTATCTGAAAATATCAGCAGTGTCTGCAGGTATTTTAAAATATAGAAGAAAGAGGAATGAAATGGAGGCAAATTATTCAATCGAATTAAACTTGAAAGTCTCAGGGATCTCATTTAAGATCCCAACAAAAGGATAAACCGAAGCATCTAGGTTCAAAAGCATAAAAGTATCACTCATGATCACGAAATGTCTTGACCAAAGCAAGCAGCTAAAAAGTCTGCAGGAAATTTAGAAACTGGCATAATAACATCATAAACTACCAAGAAGCCTCCAATCCATTGGTCACTGCTATTGCCATCAGAGTACAATCAACTTAGTTGAAGGAGGCAGATGTGGTTTGAGAGCATCAGCAAGCCATGCGGTGGACTCACGCCTTATTTGTCTAATCCTGGTCTTGACATCAAGTGACTTATGCTCATGGATTGGAGACAAGGGATCCACAACAATCTTGTTGAGATTAGGAGCCTTCTTAAAAATGCTGATCAGCAACTCAATTTGACTGGGGTCTCTTCTGTATCCCGACACTTCTAGTTCCTTCAGGTTTGGATACTCATGTTTCAGATTGGCCTTCCACTCCTGCTCCGTTTCCCCCAGATTGACCCTATGGAACTGACAAATCACAGATACACACAATTCTAACTCTGATTGAGAACAACATAAAATGTGCTGAGATCAGCATACGCATGCTGCAGCAATATGATGAACATGTTATAGATCTTGTAAGTTTGGTTAACACAAGCACTTAAGTTTAAAATTGAAAGTGTTTAGTTAAGCTTGTGAAATTGGTGTATTACATTTTTATAATTTTTTTTTTTTAAGTTTGTTTCATTAAATTTCACGATAGAGCTGATCGAAATAAATCAATTATGACAAACTTTTATTGGATAAGTACGTAATTTAGCTATTTACCCAAACACACTGAGTTCAAACTTTAGAATGTGTTTGTGTGAGTTGTAATTTTGTGACATCGACAATAGCACACAAATGAGATGTATTTATTCATGTTGGGGGATCTGATATGTTATATCAGTGAGATTTATGTTGGCTATCAGAGACCTAACACAACTCTCTTTTTTGTCTAGTCTTAGGACTAACTGTGAGGTCATAGATGGTTAAGGTGATTTAGATATGTACAAAGAAGAATCCAAGAAACACTGATGAGAAGGTAAATTATACAATTTTCTGTCATTGAATAGGAGGAGGCCAAGAAGGAGACTAGAAGAAGTGTTTTAAGAGGAATCTCTAACATTGTTAAAATTCTTACTTTTAACTAAATTGAATGATATCATGCTATTCATGTAAATAATCTCTTCTAATAAAATAAGACTTTGTTGTTTTTGGGGAGGGAGAAGAAGATATCAAAATGCAAATATTCTTATGTAAAGGTTAATATTGCAATAAAATTGGACAAGAACAAAGATGCTGAAGTTGAAGACATCAGATAATCAAGCTTGCAGTTGCAATAATGATATGGAAATGAGAGAGATATTTAGTCATTCTTTACCTTAATCTTAAGGACATATATTGAAGGGAATGAACTTAGTAAAGAAACAGGACGATCAAGCGCCGCTCCACACCTGTGAGGAATTCGCATTTCCAGCTGCCTCACATTACCGAACACAGGCAGACCTTGAAGAAGATCCTGAGAGTGGATCATGACATGAAATATATTCACTAAAACAAAATGACACATAAATAGAAACAAAGCAAAAACGCAATCTACTTAATCACTGACCGGATACCATGCGGTCAGTTCCACTTTCAGAACATTAATCTGCATCAATACTCCATAAAAATCAGCATCATTCATGCTTGCTTGCAGGTAACTACTAAAATTTCCTTCAAAGGAGGCTTCCACAAGGCTTGGAACACTTTCAAAGTTAAACTTTCCATAATCTCCAGTGTACCTAAATGTCATGAGATTTCCAGCACAGATGTGAAGATCCAGAGTGTGGCACTCAACCAACTCCAAATGCTTCAGCCTCAGTGTTTCACCCCAAACTTTCAAGCGCACAAGGCGTTTTGATTCTATGACACATATTGTTTCAAGCAGTGGACAACATGCTAGACAACTCTCAATAACTTCGCCACTCACGTCCACAGAAGCCAAACGCAAGCTACGCAGTGACTTCATTTCAAAACTCTTAGATGGAAAGACATTACGAATGGTCTCACTTATTTCAAAGAATGGTTCTGAGAAATCATATGAAAAATCCAGGTCCAACGTTTGAACATTCTTCTCAGCAGCAAACTTTACCCATTCAGCTACCCTCCAAGGGTTACCCAAATCCATGCAAATTCTAAGTCCTTGCATGGAGGGGCTTTTCAGTGTTTTCATCACATGTGCCAAACGGGTCAAGAACCTCTCCCGCTCACAAACAAAAACAATGCACTTGGTCAAAAGTCCAACACGTTCTCGACGCAAGTGAAAAAACCTAAGCGAATGATCAAAATCCAAGACCCCAGAGAAACTGGTCCATTGATATCTCCATGTAGTTGACAGCACGCTAGTCCTAGCAGCCTCTTTCAATGTCAACCGAGATAAAATATTGCCAATGATCTCATTCGGCAAAGTGCTTATGATGTCCCTCTTCTCAAATCTGTTCCTTGTGACGATGTTTCTTGATCTTTGTCTTGCGATTATCATCCCCTGCGTCATTTTCTCCCTGAGTATATTCAGTTGAAAAAAATTTGAGAACCTTAACCAACTCAATTAATTTGTCCAAAACATTTTTGCATGTAACTCCACCTCTTTGTAGCCTTAAGTGAAACTCACAACAGGCCACACCATTTTGAGCTCTTATAAGAAACTTACCAATAACCAACCAATATGAGATTTCTAAAATCAAACTCTAGAGTGTGTCTAGTGTGTAATCTATATAATCTATAATTATAAAACATCTCTGATATGAGTTTTTTTTTTTTTTTTCATTTAAAATGTCATGTTTTACTTGTACATAATATTTTAAAAGTGTACATTTTGTTTAAACATGTTAAGTCAGTCGTAACTTGGTCATCACTCAAGTCATAACCAAGTCCAGGTTCAAATGATTATCATAAGTAATATTTCAGATTGAAATCAAATCAAAATTGTATAAACTTAATACATGTTTGAATTAAAGTGAGTTAAACTTAAGTTTACAAAAACAATCAAACTCTTCTACAAAATTAAATTTTCATGCAAAATTTTCATTTGCAAACGTGTTTTTGGAGTAATTAATATTACCAACATGAGTTTACTTTCCAAAAATACATTTAACACCCAAAGATACATTTTGAATAGTTAACCAAACATATCCTTGGTTCATATGCACCCTGAACCAAAACAAACATAATATAGTAAATTTCACTAACCTCTTGAAATTTTGTTATCAAATTCTTTCCAATTCTTTTTTTTTTTTTTATCTCTATACTAATTTTCCTTAATTGTTTGAAATATGTCACATTGACACTTCTCTAAATATTATATTTTTTATACGATTTAAGATCTCAGAGGTAAATTATAGTATTTTATTTATGAGCTTCTTTTCTATCTCACTTCCAACTAATTTTTCTTCATATCTTTTTCTTCATTTTTTTATAGCATCATCTATTATACCTATTAATTTCTCTCTCTTCTTTTATTATTTTTTGTTCTTTCTTTCGAACATACACCCCCAAAATCTAGGTGTAGGTGTATTTCCTTTACTTAGCAAAGATAATGAGATAGGATAAGAACTTAACAATTACTAGTCCTACATAATACACTTTTTGTGTACTTTAAGTTTAGTAGAGACATAGATACCCGTAAATATAATACTAACTAGTTTCTATTTAATAAAAGGGTATGTGACATAATAGGCTATTCTCCCTACTATTGTTAGTAAAAAATAACATGGGACAAGTTGACTTGTATTGATAAAATTGATTAAAAGTTCTTCTAGCAAAACAAATAAAAAAATAAGTAAATTGATTTGGTGAGTTGAGAAGTTAATCCACTAAACAATAATAATAAAAAAATTAATAAAAGATTATTAAAATAAAAAAGTAAGACAATAAAGTTTTTAATAAAATTCAAACAACAAAAAATATTTTTTAGTTACCATGTTATAGGTGTGAAGTATTCACTAACTTTGTCGGTGATTAATCTTTGATAATCACTTTTTAGTAGGGTCTCTCATTTCAATCACATTTTTTTTATTCACAAGCTCGACCTTGAGACCTTGCTTAAAGAATTTGAACCAATTTCATTCAAATAAATGTAGTGTCACTATCCAAATAATAATTTCAAAGAGTTAAATAACTCTCACTGAGTCAAAATAAATATAATAAATAAATCAATCAAACTTTACCATCTGCCAAATTGAAGAGAAAAAAATGATACGTTGATTCATTCTTACCGATCTTTCTAGTTTTCAAGCGAATTAAACAGGCATGATATATAACAAGTTTGAAAGATTAAAATCCCAACCTTCTCAACCAAAACTAATGGGTTGCACAAATTAAACATCCCTATTTAAAGGGTAGGTTTAGGGTTGACCCAACAAAAAAACGTTATAAAATGGTAGGTTGAGGGTTGGCTAGCCAAAAACGTAAGAAAAAGAACACAAAGAAAATAGATAACAAATTAAAAATGTTATTCAATCCAATATTACAAAAAACATTAAAAATAGTAAGATGCAAATCAAAATTTTCACAAGTAAAAACTAACATTAGGCTTTTAAAAAAACTAACATGGCGACTTGACCCTTTATGAATTATACAGGACAAGTTGAGCGAGTTGGTGAACCCAACCTATCTTGTCATTTTTGTCGAGTTAAGCAGGTTAACTTGTTAGGTCCAGCCCACTTTACCATCTCTACTAATCATATTTTTCTAGTCGATGAGTGTTATATGAATTCCATTGCAAAACTTTTAAAGTTGTGTATGAATTAAAAAAAAAATTACAATAAGTTTTATAAAAATAAAGAAAATACTAAGGAATGAGCAAAATAATATAAAACATACTTACAAAGAGTTCTTGATACGAAAGAGAAATCGATCAGTGATTGAATTCCTTTATTTCTCGACAAAAAAATATTAGAGAAAACATAAATGTAGAAGAATGTAGAACCTTTTTCTTTATATGACAGATCAGACTTATAAGAAGACAAAAATTCAATGATCAATATTTGACCTGCAATATTAATTATTTTTTCAATAAATATTAATTATTGTATTGTAAATTTGTAACTATCTATCTTTGAAAGGAAAAAAGTAATGAAATAAAAATAAAAATAAAAAATAATTATAATTTTTATTTTCAAAAAGCATTGCTTTGAATAGGGATTTAAATAAATGCATTCTTCCAAATTGATGTTTAATGTAATATTTTTTTATATACAATATATCATTTTTTTCACACGTATTTTTCTTTAAATACAATTTTGTTTAAGATATTATCAGATACTAATAGTATATTTGGTAGAGAGGAAACAAAACAAAGAGAAAATTAAACACAAATTTGGAATGAAGAAAAATATTAAACACAAATGTTTGAATGAAGAAAAATGCAAAGAAAAAAGAAAGAAAAAATGACTTCTAGAAACAAAAATTCAAAATATTATTTTCCTTCACTTTTCTTTTAATTCAAATTTTATACTTTTTTTTCCTTCTCCGTCCTCTTTCCCTCATTCCAAACAGAGGGTAAATGCAAATAAAGGGTAAATGTAAGCTCTTCTCCCCTTTGAAAATTCAAACCTTAGTTTGAAACTATACAAGAATTTAATATATTCTATTAGACCCAATCTCTATTGGTGATATAATATATTGTATACTAAAATATCATAATAGGAAAGGTGTAATAGCAATTGAGGAAGTAGTGGATTGTCCAAATATTTCAACAATTGCTTGCAAATATGCTATAATCTTTGAAGAATTTTTGCAAGAAAATTATTTACCAATTTCAAATTTAAAAAATAAAAGTAGTAAGACCTAAATCAATTCAAATATGATGCAAGTAACAAATAACACTAGGCTTTATAAAAAATAACTAACATAACGAGTCAACCATTTGTGAGTTACAAGGTGAGTTGAATGAATTGGTGGACAAAACCTACCTTGTCATTTTTACGTGTTAAGCAAATTAACATCTCAGGTCCAATCTGTTTTATCATTTCTACTAATCATATTGTTCTAATTAATAAGTGTTATATGAATTTCATTGCAAAACTTTTAATGTTTTGTGTATGAATTAGTATTAGAATAAGGTTTTTTTTTCTCTTTTTTCTTGTTCTCTCAACTATTAGTTTAAAGAAAAATCTATAATATGTTTTATAAAAACAAAGAAAAAACTAATGAATGCACAAAAAAGTATAAAACATACCTGTGCAGAGTTCTTGATACAAAAGAGAAATCAACTGGTGATTGAATTTCTTTGTCTCTCAACAAAAAATGTTAGAGAAAACTTGAATATAGAATAATGGAGAAGTTTTTTCTTTATATGACAGATCAGACTGATAAAAAGACAAAAAATAATAATTAGATTTGACCTACAATATTAATTATTTTTCAATAAATATTAATTTTTAAATATTAATTATTGTATTGTAAATTCACAACTATCTCTCTTTGAAAGGAAAAAACATAATGAATTAAAAATGAAAATTAACTATATTTTTTATTAAAAAATATTATTTTGAATAGGGAATAAAGTAAACGCATCCTTCCAAATTGATGTTTAATTTAATGCTTTTATATACAATATATTATTTTTTTTACAAGTATTTTTCTTTAGATACAATTTTGTTTAAGACAATGCCAGATACTAATGGTATGTTTAGTAGAGAGGAAACAAAATAAAGAGAAAAGAAACACACGAATAACTATACATTTTCCTTTGTTTGATTGAAGAAAATGCAAGGAAAAAGAAAGAAAAAATGGCTTCTAGAAATAAAAATTCAAAATTTTCTTTCCCTTTACTTTTTTTCTAATTCAAATTTTATACTTTTTTTCCTTCTCCACCCTTTTTCCCTCATTCCAAATAGAGGGTAAATGCAAGCACCTCTCCCCTTTGAAGATTCAAACCTTAGTTTGAAACTATACAGGATGTAATCTATTATATTATCCCAACGATGATATAGTATATTGTATACAAATATTATAGTAGGGAAGATGTAACAACAATTGAGGAAGCAATGTATTGCTCAAACATTTCAACAATTGCTTGTAAATATGCTATAATCTTTGAAGAATTTTTGCAAGACAATTATTTACCAATTTGGAACAAATTTTAAAAATATAAAACTAGTAAGACCTAAATCAAATCAAATATGATACAAGTAACAACTAACACTAGGCTTTATAAAAAAAACAAACTAACACAACGAGTCAACACTTTGTGAGTTATACAGGGTGAGTTGAACGAATTGGTGAACACAACCTACCCTATCATTTTTACAAGTTAATTGAGTTAACTTGTCAAGTCCAACCTCCTTTATCATTTCTAGTAATTATATTTTTCTAGTCGATAAGAGCTATATGAATTTCATTGCAAAACTTTTAATGTTGTATATGAATTAGTATTATAAGGTTTTTTTTTTCTCTTTTCTCCTTTTCTCTCAACTAATTAGTTTAAAGAAAAATCTATGATATGTTTTCTAAAAACAAAGAAAAAAACTAATGAATGCACAAAAAAGTATAAAACATACCTGTACAGATTTCTTGATAGGTAAGAGAAATCAGTTGATGACTGAATTTTTGTCTCCCAACAAAAAATGTTAGAGAAAACTTGAATATAGAATTATGAAGAACCTTTTTCTTTATATGACACATTGGACTTATACGAAGACAAAAATTCAATAATTAATATTTGACCTGCAATAGTAATTATTTTTTCAATAGATATTAATTATTGTATTGTAAATTTGCAACTATATCCCTTTGAAAGGAAAAAATGTAATGAATTAAAAACGTAATTAATTAAAAATGACTATTAAGTATAATTTTTATTAAAAAAATATTATTTTAAATAGGGATTTAAATAAACACACCCTTCCAAATTGATGTTTAATGTAATGCTTTTTTATATAAAATATTTTATTTTTCCACAAGTATTTTTTTTTAGATACAATTTTGTTTAAGACACTATCAAATACAAATGGTATGTTTGGTAGAGAGGAAAAAAATAAAGAGAAATTAAAATACGAATAACTATATGTTTTTCTTTGTTTAATTGAAGAAAAATGCAAAGAAAAAGAAAGGAAAATGACTTCTAGAAACAAAAATTTAAAATCTTCTTTTCCTCCACTTTTCTTCTAATTCAACTTTTATACTTTTCTTTCTATCTTCACCCTTTTTCCCTCATTCCAAATAGAGGGTAAATGCAAGCATCTCTCCCCTTTGAAGATTCAAACCTTAGTTTGAAACTATACGAGAATGTAATCTATTCTATTAGACCCAACCTCTATTGTTGATACAATATATTGTATACAAATAATATAGTAGGAAAGGTGTAGCAATAATCGAGGAAGCAGTGGATTGCCCAAACATTTCAACAATTGATTTGAAATATGCTATAATCTTTGAAGAATTTTTGCAAGACAATTATTTGCTAATTTAGAACAAATTTTAAAAACTTAAAAGTAGTAAGATCCAAATCAAATCAAATATGATACAAGTAACAACTAACACTAGGCTTTATATATATAAAAAACACTAATATGAGTCAACCTTTTGCGAGTGATATAGGGTTAGTCGAACGATTTGGTGGACATAATCTACCCTGCCATCTTTACAAGTTAAATGAGTTAACTTGTCAGGTCCAACTTGCTTTATCATTTATGCTAATCATATTTTTCTAGTCGATAAGTGCTATATGAATTTCATTGCAAAACTTTTAATGTTTTGTGTATGAATAAGTATTAGAATAAGGTTTTTTTTTTGTTTTCTCATTTTCTGTCAACTAATTAGTTTAAAGAAAACTATATGATATGTTTTATAAAAACAATGAAAAAAACTAATAAATGCACAAAAACATATAAAACATACCTGTGTAGAGTTTTTGATATGAAAGAGAAATTGATTGATGATTGAATTTCTTTGTTTCTCAACAAAAAAAATGTTAGAGAAAACTTGAATATATAAGAATCAAATCTTTTTTATATATAACATATCAGATTGATAAGAAGACAAAGATTAAATAGTCAATATTTAACATATAATATTAATTTTTTCAATAAATATTAAATTTTAAATATTAATATTATATTGTAAATTTGCAATTATTTCTCTCTTAAAGGAAAGAATTCAATGAATTGAAAATGACATTTAACTATAATTTTTATTAAAAAAATATTATTTTGAATGGGAATTTAAATAAATGTACCCTTCTAAACTGATGTTTAATGTAATGCTTTTTATACAATATATTATTTCTTTCACATGTATTTTTCTTCAAATACAATCATGTTAGATATACTGTCAAATACTAATGGCATACTTGGTAGAGAGGAAAAAATAGAGTGAAAAAATATGAATACCAATGTATTTTTCTTTCTTTAAATAAAGAGAAAATGGAAAGAAAAAGGAAGAACAAATTGACTTGTAGAAATAAATTTAAAATTTTTTACTTCCACTTTTCTTCTAATTCAATTTTAAAATTTTTCTTTCCTTCTTCACTATCATTCCCTCATTCCAAAAAGAGACTAAATATAGATGTCTCTCCCTAGTGAGGATATATGATGATTTAATTTATTTTATTAGACCCAACCTTTATTGGTGCGTATGATATATGTATACTAAAATATTATAATGCGGGAAGTATAACACTAGTTGAGGAAGTAGTGGATTGCCGAAACATTTCAACTATTTCCTGTAAATATGCTATAGTCTTTTAGGGGGTCTTGTAGGAGAATGATTTACTAGTTCATAATAGATATTAGAAAATAAAAAAAATGTAGTAAGATGCAAATAAAATCAAATCAAATCCAATACAAGCAACAACTAACATTAGGCTTTATAAAAAAAATATATTAACACAACGAGTCAATCCTTTGCGAGTTATATAGGGTGAGTTGAGCGAGTTGGTGGACACAACCTACCCTATCATTTTTCATGAGTTAATCAAGCTAACTTGTCAAGTGCAACTTGATTTACCATCTATGCTAATCATATTTTTCTAGTCAATAAGTGCTATATGAATTCCATTACAAAACTTTTAAAGTTGTGTATAAATTAGTATTAGAATACAGTTTTTTTTTTCTTTCTTCCTTTTTTCTTAACTAATTGTTTAAATAAAAATCTATGATAAGTTTTATAATAAAGAAGAAACTAATGAATGCACAAAAGAGTATAAAACATGTGTACGAAGAGTTCTTGATATGGAAGAGAAATTGATTGATGAATGAATTTCTGTCTTTTATAAAAAAAATATTAGAAAAAACTTGAATATTTAAGAATGAAGAACCTTTTTTGTTATATGACAGATCAGACTGATAAAAATACAAAGATTCAATAATTAGTATTTAACCTATAATATTAATCATTTTTAAATAAATTTTAAATTTTACAAATTAATTATTGTGTTGTAAATTTTAAATTTGTAAATTTTAAAATGTAATGAATTGATAATGACATTTAACTTTAAAGTTTATTAAAAAAATTATTTTGCATAGGATTTAAATAAACACAATCTTCTACGTTGGTGTTTAATGAATGTTTTTTTTATACATTATATTTTTTTTCACAAGTATTTTTCTTCAGATAAAATCTTATTTGAGATATTGTGGAATAGTAATTATATGCTTGGTAGAGAAGAAAGAAATTAAGGTAAAAGAAAAAATAAATAACGATGTGTTTTCTTTTGTTTGATTAAAGAGAAATTGGAAAAGGAAAGAAAGACTTTTAGATACAAAAATTCAAAATTTTATTTCCTTCCACTTTTCTTCCAATTAAAATTTTAAACTTTTTTTCTTCTCTACACTTTTTACCTCATTCCAAACAGAGGATAAATGTAGGCAACTTTCCCTAGTGAGAATTCAAACCTTTGTTTATAACTATATAGGATGAGCTGAGCAAGTTGGTAGACACAACCTACCTTACCATTTTAATGAGTTAAACGAGTTAACTTGTCAAGTCCAACATGTTTTACCATCTCTATTAATCATATTTTTGAAGTTGATAAAGTTCTATATGAATTCCATTGCAAAACTTTGAAAGTTGTGTATGAATTAATATTAGAATAAGGGTTTTTTCTCCTTCTCTCAACTAATTAGTTTAAAGATAAATCTATGAGAAATTTTATAAAAATAAAGAAAAAACTATAGAATGCATAAAATAGTATAAAACATACCTATGAAAAATTCTTGATACAAAAAAGAAATCGATTGATGATTGAATTTTCTTACCTCTACAAAATACTTTTTATAGAAAGCTTGAATATATATATGAATGAAAAATCTTTGTCTTTATATATTAGATTAAATTGATAAAAAAATAAATTCGATAATCAATATTTGACTTGTAGTATTAATTTTTTTAATAAATATTAAATTTTATAAAGTATTATTTTATTATAAATTTGTAACTATTTCTCTTTAAAAAGAAAGAATGCAATGAGTTGAAAATTACATTTAACTGTAATTTTATTAAAAAAAACATTATTTTGCAATGATATTTAATGTAATACCTTTTTATATAATATATTATTTTTTCACAAGTACTTTTTTTTCAAATACAATTGTGTTTGAAGCATTGTCAAATATTAATGATATGTATGATAGATGGGAAAGGAAAAAAACATAAATAACAATATTTTTTCTTTGTTTGATTAAAGAGAAAATAGAAAAAGAAAAGAAAAATTAACTTTTAAAAAAATTAAAAAAAAAATCCTTCCAATAAGAGAGTAAGTGTAGTGAAAATTCAAACCTTAGTTTACAACTATAATAAGATTTAATCTATTCTATTGGATCAAATCTATATATTGATGCATATAATATATTCTTAAGAAATGACAGGTTTAAATTTAATTTAGTTTCACGCTTATAGCCTTAACTAAATTTATTACAAACACAAATATAAAAACATGGTAATTTTTATACATGAAAAATGACGGGTGCTACAGTAAGAAAGAAGTTCATATGGTTTACGATGGACCATAATTAATTTCATCTACATATATCGTTATAGTGCACCCTCTATATTGTATATCTTTTTCCCCCATTGTTTTTCCTTGTCGTTGTATGCCAAGTCAGAATTTGCTGCTCTGAACGCTGTTAAAGAGCTCTACTTCACTAGAAAATACATTTTTATACCATTGTCGAAGACTTACTGAATGACCCTCTGATTTGGTTGCACTTGAATCTAACCCGGACCACCGCCCGAGAGCCCTTTCAACTTTCACCTTCGGACATGATTTCAGGCTAGTCAACGAGTCTGTGTTCAAATCTTGTGACAATATCATCGTATAAAGGCTTGTCTGGTTGTTGTCCAAGGTAAATGTGGCAACAAAATTGTTTTCCATGAGGACAGAGTTGGAGAACGCCACACCGACAAAAGGGTCGTAAAAAAAAACACTAAGTGATTGTTGGGTGTTGAGGGGTGAGGTTGAAGAGCATAGTGAGGCGTAAGGTTGAGTCAGTGGAAATGGCAAGGTTCGTCTTCGCAGTGTGGAGATTGGTGCCGGAGTATTCTGCTTGGTGAGAGCAGTACAGTATGTATAGTTTGAAACCAATAATGGCGGCATTAAGAATGCCATTACAAAGACCATGAGGATGGTTCGAAAGCAGCAGTAGAGATTGCAGTAGGAGTAGAAGAATGAACATGACCACGGAAGGAGAAGGAATCCAATACAAAAAATGCATCGTAATAATGTGAGAACGAGATTAATCTTACAGTTATCAATTGCGGTCCACTATATATCATATGAAACTCTTCCCATTGTTGTCATTGTCGTGAATGATATAAATTTTCTTTCTTAACAATTTACTGGTGTGCTAGCTTCTGAACATATAATGAACATTTATATGTGTTGTTATTATTTTTTTTTTAAAGATTAAATTGTTACTGGTTTTTTCTACTGGTATTTAATATGCAAAAGGTAAGTCCAACAATAAGAATCAGAACACTTAATTTGTAAAACTTATGTCCATTGGTATATACTATATAAGTATCACTATAAATCTTAAGATTATAGTAACATTTGAAATAGTTTATGAATAACTTAACAAAATAAGTCTTTTTTTTTTACTTATTTCAATAAGTTTCACTATCAAATTTATTGCATAAGCCCTCAAGTGATAATAACCTATTCAATAAAAGCTTAATTATATTATTTACTTTAACTCTCCTTATGTTTTTATTGATGGAAAAAGATTAAACTGAATGGAATAAAAATGAAATAATAGTAATTTTTATTATTTATATTGCTTAAAATAAGGTCAAATGAAATGGAATTGAAACAATATATTTTTATCTTATTTCATTTAATACCCCTTCCCTTTCCAATTTTGGGGTATTAGACAAAATCAATATTTTTTATTTTTTATCCATTGTAAAATAGATTATTAAGGGCTCATTTAGGATGGTTGCAAGTTTTTTATTTTGAATTTTTTAGTGTAATTTTTTAAACAAAACATTTGTTGACAAAATTTGAATTAAAACTATTTAACTGAATTTTAAAACACTTTTATATTTATTTTCAAAATTAAGAAAAAAGATTTGTAAATTTGATTTTTAGTTTTATTAAACATATTTTTCTTACATTTGACAATGACATTTCTTGTTGCCACTACTAACATTATTGTGCCACCACTATCATTGGCACCAATATCACCATCACCAACATTGCATCATAATCACTATCATCATTGGTACTACCACTTCTAGCACTGCTACTCTCGTTGTCACTACTACTGACACCATCATTGTCAATATTGTTGTTGTCGCCACCACCACTATCAGTACCACTATCATGATTGTTGGTATCATCGCCACACCACCACTACTAAATTGGTATCTGTCACCACAAACATCATGTTGTCATCATCACCACAAAAATATATTCTTAAACTAATTTTAATAAGATTGAAAACTTTTTAAATGAGTTTATTTTGAAACTAAAATTAGAGAAAAACTACAACTAAAATTTAAAAGATGATTTTTAAAATATTTGAAACTAAAACTAAAAACTAATTGTGGTTTTTAAATTTTGAAACTTACAATTAAAAATCATCTCAAATGAGCCTTAATATTGCATTTTACATTCCACTTCGTTTCATTTTATCCTTTGTCATTTCACTTATAATTAGATATCTAAACATAATCTTTGATTACTCTAAACTTTTTCATATAAAACAAGTCAAACATTATGTTTAATAGGAAAAAAAAAGGAAATATTAAACCTTGAAGGAATATTAAATTAACTTAGTTGTCATATACATATATTCATACATTTTTTATATGAAAATAATAACAAAATACTTTCTATATTTTGTAAATGTTATTGTAATTTTTGAATAAAAAGGGAGTCATATGGATAAATTAAGTGTATGTTGGTTTTTATTCTTCGTCAAATGTACCGATTCAATTGTAGTATAGTACTTTTCAAAGTACGAATGTCGTACCCACAAGGAACAATTTCAATAAAAATTCTTATGTTGTAAAACTTTCTGAGTACAAATAAATGGATAAAGATTTGGTTTAAATTGGAATTGGGGTTTCAAAATAACTTTATGATAAAAAGATTATGATGGAACAAAAACTTGATTTTTAAAATTTCAGTTATGGGATTTGGGATTGAACGTACTCTATCTTACTCTTCTGCACTTTG
>JAMLFT010003496.1:0-21943 GCA_026544285.1 Pachyrhizus erosus | reverse complement strand
TTTTAATATTAATAATAATGATGATGTACCATAAAATAAATAAATTAATAATAATAAAATTAATTTTATAAAATTTCTATTCTCTCTCATTCTTAAAAAAAAATCTTAAGATAGCACTCACTTTAGAAGAAAGAAAATAAAGTCAACATTCATATGCAGAACATATTTACTTTTTTCAATGGAAACGTACAATCCATCTATATATATATATGATAAAAACAAGTTAAAAATAAAAATTCACTAACCTCAATGCCGGAGAGGGGGTGAGATCCATGAAAATTTCCAAATTCAAGGTGAAATTGACATCCTAAATGCGCACCAACTCTGGACTTATTAACGTTAGACTCTATCGTTAACTTCTTAGAACATGATGGACTCATCCAGCTTAAATACACATGGAAAAATTACTTTTACTTATTATACTTACATAAACTTTTATCTTTTATTCTTTATATATACAAATTATTTATTTTAATCCGTTTAATACTTAAAAAAAATTTAATCTCTATTATTTTTATTTTTTAATCTTACTATATTGTAACTCTAAAAATTAAGAAAGAATAAAAAATATTTATATAAAAATAAAAAAAGAATTTTTAAATATAAAAATTAAAAGATAAAATTTATCCAACCATATACACTAAATGAGTAATTTTTTTCCTTAGACATTAAGCAAGAGCAATTTTGATGAAGAGAGATAACCCAAAACCTACAAGAACATGAAACAGTCACGTAGCTTACGATAATGGAGGGGGAATCTTCTTACATAATACATAAAACCAACAATACTAAATAGTAATAAATACCCTCATCACCCTCACACCCACATGGATTCTCTGTGCAACACGACCCCACCATCCCAAACCAAACAAATAAAGCGCTTGTCCTATGCAACGTTGGCCTCAACTTCACATTCCTTCTTCCACTTAGATACTCCCTATTCTCTTCTCTTCTCTTCTCTTCATTCACATGTGTTTCTCTATCTCTATCTCTTCTGGTTTGGAACCGAAATTCAAAGGAAACCGAAGCAAACGCAACATATCAAGCTTGAAGTGCAAGTAAACACAGCATAGTCAAGCTTGTAAAGCAGTCAAAGTTCAATTCTGTGTGGTGCTGGTGCAGGAGAAGGATATGGACTCAAACTCAATGGCCTTGTGCTTCATAACCCACCAAGCCATTTTCAACGCGGTTCGATGTGGGGACCTTGAAGGGCTCAAGGAGCAGCTGAAGAACAAGGGTGAGTCTTCATCAGAGGGGGTTTCTGAGGTGATGTCTATGCAGAACGATGCAGGGGAAACCATGTTGTACATAGCTGCAGACCTTGGTCTTCGTGAGGTGTTCAGCTTCTTGCGTAGTTTATGTGAGGTGGAGGTGCTGAAAATCAGGGCCAAATCTGATATGAACGCCTTTCATGTTGCTGCCAAACGTGGCCATTTTGGTAGGTTTCCTTTAATTGATTTTTTGGTTCTTCAGTTATATTTTTTTCTTTTCAACTCTTCAATTGTATCTGTCATTTCTTGGGGTTGGTTAAGGGTCTTGCTGTTGATAGATTGTTAATCCAATTTACTTTAAAACCCATTTAGAAAAAAGTGGAATTGATAGTTTCGGTTGATGGTGTGTATGCATTTAGCTTCCTATCTCACAACTTTTTAACTTAGAGGGAATTCAAAAGACTGGAAATCTGTTTTTAAATATATAAAAATCTGTGTCATCACCCTAATCCCTTTGATAGCACTAATTCCCAAGAATCAATTTTGAATGGGCAAGTTTTTCTGATCAAACATGGTAAGTCAGCATCCCAATGTAAAGATTCTCAGGAATGAGAAGGCAATACATCAACCCCATTCGCAAAAGTTACAAATTTGAGATTTTAAGATTTTGGGTTTGCTTTTTCGGTCTCAATATTTAACTTTATGGAAAACTCCTTCCAGACCACAATATTCGACCTTCTAGGAGACATTTTTTCTTTTCTTTCTTTCTTTTTTCAACACATTATCAATTACAATTAGAAGGATCGCATATTCTACCTGAAACATGGATTGTTAGAGATATCATATGCCGTATTTAATGTTGATTTTAGTTTCTTTTTTGGTATGCTTTTAAATTGCCTTAGTTCGTCATGAATGTCAAGGGTCAAATGTTAACACGTCTATAAAAATTTCAGGATCGGTACTGCAGTTTGACTACTAATCGTATAAAACTATTGAACTCCTGGCTATAATTTTTGTTAAAGTATTTATAGGTCCTAAAAGGGCAAAAACCAATGATGGGAGGTCTCCCTCTTTGACACTGAGATTAGTCTCATTTAAAGATGAAGGGGTACTGAGCGAAACAAACCAAAAAAGCAAAACTCAAGATAAAGTGATCAATTCATTATCACGTTGCAATTATATTATATTTAACTGCTGTGCTGATGATAATTTCAATCTTGATATGTTTGATTGTCAATCTTTGTCCAGATATTGTAAGGGAAATTTTGAGTACTTGGCCTGAGGTTTGTAACTTATGTGACTCCTCTAACACTAGTCCGCTATACTTTGCCGCTGTTGGAGATCATTTGGATATAGTGAATGCAATATTGGATGTTGATGTTAGTTCAATGATGATAGTAAGGAAAAATGGCAAAACTGCATTGCACAATGCTGCTAGATATGGCATCCTTCGCATTGTAAAAGCACTGATTGCCCGGGATCCTGGAATAGTCTGCATCAAAGATAAAAAGGGTCAAACTGCATTGCATATGGCTGTGAAGGGACAGAGTACTTCAATGGTGGAGGAGATATTACAAGCTGACCTTACAATATTGAATGAACGAGATAAGAAGGGTAACACAGCTCTTCACATGGCTACCAGGAAAGGCCGTTCACAGGTCAATACATAGTTGATTTATTTCATACCTTGTTTGCTTTAATTGTAGTATAAACTGGCCATCAAATATTTCGTGATGTTGTGATTATGTGAGCTTCTTAGTTTTCTTGACTATAAACACTATCAGGTGGCTGTTCAGTCTTGGCCATTATCCTGTTGCAGCAGCATCTATACTTGCATTTGCTTATCATTCTTGAACATAAATGCACTGTTTGACTTAGCTCATTTTAATATTTGTCTTTTCAGAAACGTAGTTTCAGCCTTGTTTGAATTGTTTGATGAATAATGCTGCTAGGGAATTTTGTTAAAAATTACTGTCTAACTACGTGTAAATATTGGGAAAATGCAAAATGACATGGGATTGAAGTTAGTGAGACTTCACTTGTTCAGATGTGATAAAAATGTTAGTTATAGGTGTCTTTGTCCCCTCTCCCCCTTGATTATAAAGGTACAAGGTCCTACACCTACTATTGTAAAGCTATGGTTCATTGTCTAACTATGCATTTTTCAAACCATAAAACACCTAATTCTTGTAACCAGAACATGTTATACCCTTTAAAGAGATAATTGATGCTTCAACTAGCAATAGTAGGACTTTTTTTTTTATGTGCTGGACTCAATTGTTTAAATAATCATATGCAGCAAAACCGGTTCAAGGAGAAGCAATTCAAACATCCTGTGATTTTGTATGCTAGTAAACAGTAACAAAAAAAATACCACCACACTGCCAATCTGGGATTTTGAGGAATGGACTACATAACGTGAACTCAATTTTTATGCGGAACAATACTTGTGGATGTGATTATTTATCTCCAAACTGTTTTCTCACATGTCTGGTTACATGTATAAGGCTCTCCGATGCAAGTCAACCAGAAGCTATCATCTTTAACTTCTGCAAAGTTATCTGTATTTGATGCAATTTTGTTATATAATGTGTGTACATGATGCAAAACCAAACACACAGTTCATGTGACGTAAGATAAGGTTCATTTACACACATACTTATACCCTGCTATAATAAATAAAATGCATGTGCTTGTTTCCTCTCAGAATTGTAGCCTGTCTTTCTTGCAATGAAAATTTCCTGCCTTCACTGACACATGGTTCTCCTTAATTCAGATAGTGAGCCTTTTGTTAACCTACACAGCTATGGATGTCAATGCCATCAATAATCAGAAGGAAACGGCCTTGGATTTGGCAGATACACTGCCATATGGAGACCCAGCTTTGGAAATCAAGGAGGCCCTTGCAGAATGTGGTGCCAAGCATGCCAGGCATATTGGGAAAGTGGATGAAGCCATGGAACTAAAAAGAGCTGTCAGTGATATAAAGCATGAGGTGCAGTCACAGCTTATACAGAATGAAAAAACTCGCAAACGAGTTTCTGGTATTGCTAAGGAATTGAAGAAAATTCATAGAGAAGCAGTTCAAAATACGATTAATTCCGTCACAGTAGTAGCTGTCCTTTTTGGCTCAATAGCATTCATGGGTTTGTTCAGTTTGCCTGGTCAATATCGAAAGAAGCAACCAGAGGCAGGGGAGGCAAATATAGCTCATGATGTTGCCTTCAGTGTTTTCTGCCTTTTGAATGCTACGGCTCTTTTCATTTCTCTTGCAGTTGTTGTTGTTCAAATCACTTTAGTGGCTTGGGATACAAGGGCTCAAAGGCAGGTTGTGTCAGTGATTAACAAGCTAATGTGGGCTGCATGTGCCTGCACTTGTGGGGCTTTTCTTGCTATATCCTTTGTGGTTGTTGGAGAGGAAACATGGCTGGCTATTAGCGTCACCCTTTTGGGAGCACCAATTTTACTTGGGACTCTAGCATACTTGTGCTACTTTGTTTTCAGGCGACATTTTGGATTCCGCAGTGATTCCCAGAGATTAGTCAAGAGAGCAAGTGGAAGCAAATCATTCTCATGGTCTTACTCAGTAAATATATCAGATGTGGATGATTATGAATCTGATCTTGAGAAGATGTATGCTCTATAAGTGAGTTTGTTAACTGAACTGATATCCTACCACCTTAGTGACAAGTGAAATGTTCACTCACTAGGATTCAGCTGCTTAGTTTGCAGTTGACTAGTAAGTTTTACACAAGAAAATGGGTTGGATATGCTAATACATGTGACTGATAATCAGAAGTCGGATGTAGATTTTTGTACAAGGCAAAAATATATAGAATGGAAGTCCTGTTGCGCTTTTTTAACTAATGATATATTAAGCATAATTGAGAGGCTTTTCTCTGCTATGACGTTGAGATGGAAAAAAAAAAATTATTTAGTGCCTTACAATATTGCTTGACAAGAGAGCTATCACTGCATTTTCCCAAATTACATTTCCATTTTGAAGCATGATCTCCAATACAGAACTTTGGTAGAGGGAGGTGGAGGATTGACGATTTGCGGACAAGTAGAGTAGAGATACACATAATTATAACTACAAAAGCGGTTAAAGATCCTCATTGGTTGAACATACCCCTTTGGTGGAATATCGCTTTCCCTATAATATGCTAAGGATGAATTGAAAGGTAAAGAGAAATATTCCTTCATTAGTTAACTTTGGGGAAACTTTGTAGTTTGATTTCATCTAGATCATTGAGGAAACTTTGGGGATGCATTACTCTTCCTTAAAGGCAGTCTTTGTATTTCACTACCACCAGTTATCAACCCTTGATTGTTTCTCTTATTACTGTTAAGCAAAGTGTGTTATGTCCTTAAAAGATACAAGCTTAGTTTGGTGAGATTGTTCCGTGAAGTGATGCTTCCATTGTCTCCCATGAGGAGAGTCTTTTTATTCCTTTTTTCTTCAAAACTAATCAACCCCTTCTATTTTATTTTAAAATGAGTTAAATATATTTTTAATCACTCAAATTGAAGACACTTTTAGTTTTGATTATTAGTTTTAGTATCTTGAATCCTCATAATGAATTTTTAGTCTCTCAATTTCACTCTGATGAAAATTAAAAAAGGACAAGTCTGTTCATTTTAATCTCTCAAATTAACTTTTTTACTAAAAACAAAATTTTGCAAGAATTTTAGGGACTAAAAAATAATTTGGAAACTAAAACAAAAAATGCCACAAAATTGAGACTTAAAAAAAATATTTAAACCTTTTAAAATTAAGTAAATTTTTCTTCTACCTAAAACCTTTAAACTTCTATTTTCTTCTCAAGTTTTTATAAATCGAATTGATTATATCGTTTTAACCTTTCTACTGAATTTAGTAACCAAAACATTTGTTTTACCGGAAAAAAAATCTTAAATTCTTCTTCAAACCCTAATTTCACATTCTATAAATCCTTCAAATTTTATTAATTGTTTAGTAAATTTCTAGCTTATAAAATTTTTAAATTATTTCATATGTTAAATCCATCATAAGCCTCTCAAATATTAAGATATAAAAAATAAGAAATTAAGAGTTTCAAATAGAGAAAATTTAAAGACGCCAAATTTGCTTGATTTTAAAAATAAAAAGATGCAAATGACTTAAAAAATGTTTGGAGGCCAAAATCAAATATACTTCTAATAAAAGGGACCAAAATTAATCTTTTTGCTTATATAATATCACAATGATAACATCATTTAGAGCCCAAAAAACTATTTATTCTGCTTATTTGTTTGGTTAAATACACGTCAGCAACTGATGTCAAGTCATGGCCGAAAGTAAATCAACGAACAGTGATTAACTCAGCAATGATGAAAGTTGTATCATAGCGGAAATGCTTTTACATATTCTTCCCTGCCTGAATTATTGGTAAATTCCTGGCAAAGTGTTTTATTTCAATAAATGCCTTTAATAGTCGTAGCTTATGATTAGAAAGGAGGAAAAAATGTTCCATGCAATGCAAATAATAATCGAATGCTTATCAAGCAATAGTGATCAATTCAAGTGCATATAAAGGAATAGTGATCAACTCAACAACGGTGAAATTAAGTTGTATTATTATTATTATTATTATTAAATTTAAATTATTTTTTTATTTTTATAAAATAGATGATTTTTTATTTTAGTCTTTTAAAAAATATTTTTATGATTTTAATTTTTTATTTTATTTTAATTCTCATTTAAAAACTAAAATAAAAAATTTAATTTTTTTAAAAAAATAAAATTAAAAAATAAAAACTAAAATTAAAAATTCCTAGAACAAAAGATTATTTAAACTTTATTATTACCATCGTCATTCATCAATTAAGCTGTATCCCTTTGAAATGTTCGGCAATGTATTTATTAGAGGCGGGCAAAAAGTTTCATGCAAGTCCTAAACCACACAACTTGCAAAACAAACAATACTCCTTTTCAAAGGAAAATTCCTCCCCAAAAACCATTTGACAAACACGCAAAAAAATAAAACTTTAGTCAGGGTCCATGGGCATAGAATTAGAGGGGAAGTTGGTTTACATCACGCAAAAAAATCGTGACTTTGGATCAAGACTTGAATAAAACACCGAAGTGGGGAAATAATTTGCTTGAAAAAAATAATTCTTTTTTACTAGTAATAAAATAATGAATTTAATTTTTATGCGTCACTAGTGTAAAATTTTACACTGTAAATCAATAAAAAAATCATCATAGAAGACATTTAAAATAATTATTATAAAATTCGATAAAGTTAACATGTTAATTTGTGATTAAATGTACACAGTCGGTATATTAAATATGTATGTGTATATATAAAGATGCAACAACTTCTGCACCTTTAACCAGACGAATTTTTACCAGCTTTTCACATCTACGTGACAATAAGCCAAGAGCTCCCTCAACCATGGTTTAGTCTCATGTTTTCAAGTTAATCAAGTAGGAAATTGTATCTGTTGACCCCAATTAAACAGATAATCACAGGCTTCATGTCATGAAATTGAAGCAAATGGTATAAACATATACAACTCTTGCAATACACATGGCCAATTCTGCAATTTCTTCGTGAAAGTAGCTAATTCCTTATTATATTTCATATAGCACTAAATGATAAACAGGTAGACAAGATATTTTACTAAATTAAATATCTCCCTCTAGCCCACATGGTTTTTAATAAAAAATAACATAACCACGTGGGTATCACGTTGTACAAAGTCAAAAGAATAGCCCAGGAAAAGCCCAAGCTTATCTTGATTCAAAACCCCAATTTTTATCATCCCAACTTCTATAACAAGTGGAATAAAACGAGCTACTATGATTTACAATTTTACAGATCATACCCAACCCCTTCAAAGTTCACATACTCTACATTAGACTCCATGGGCAGAAGCAATATCAAATTATAATTGTGGCTTCCCTGGACCTCTCTTTGTTGATCTTGAAGGAGCAACATTGAGTTCAATAGACTGAGGTTTTCTTGGTTCTTCCTGTCTTTGTGCCTCCTGCATATAATACAGGTAATAATAACATAAAAAAACTGAACAAAGCAGGATAGCTCAAATGATGGAAAAAATAATACATTAAGGAATATATGATGTTAAGCGATTATAAATCAGGTATCATCTCCCTCTTCCTCTCAATTTCCAATATTCCCTATATTCTATGAATTTTTACCCAAAAATTTACGTAAAACATAAAAACAAAAATATAAAATCAGCATGCAGAATGGAAAGGTCAACAACCTTTGACAATGAAGTGGAAATATTGCACGACTTTGCCTCTGTTATGGAAAGTACCCGATGCTGGTGCTGCATTTGCTGAAACTGTTGTAGCCTTGCAGCAAAATTTATTCCATTATTTGAGCTCCCACCATCTTCAGCTACGTCACCATCCTCAATGGTTCGAAATCCATCAGGCACGATATGAAATTGGTAGGGATCCCCAGAAGGCATTCTCTTCAACTGCTCACCATTGAATGAATACAAGGGCACAGCTTTTAAACGAGTTTTTAGTATCTTAAAGGCGGCACTTTGCTGCATAGTGGTATAAAAAGAGTTAATATATACACATCAAACCATGTATTCCTGAAAGACGACTTGCCTAAGAAACAATAATTTAGACAACTATCCTCCCTGCCCCAAGTCTTCATTATGCATGAAGAGTTGATACATTCAACAATAGTTATTATCATAAGAATCACAATTCTTACTTGCCAGACAAACATCTACAGGAAAAAAAAATATTACTGACACAATGTTAAGAAAGTACATAAAAATGAACTTGCACAAGACATTATATTCAATAACACAAGCGTGTCAAACCTTGTACCAGTAGATACTGCACAGCCTAAAAACTAGGCATATCTTTCTCCCTGCCCTGAACCATACTATTTCCTCGTGCATATATATCATTCCATATTTTTAAAAATGTATTCAGAAGTACAAGTTATACTCCTGAATACACTTCTAAAAATATGTATAACAAAATCTAGATTGAACAAATTGGTCTACAGAGGCCTATTAAACCCAAAGAAAAAAATGTCTCAAAAATGAGATGGATGCAAAGGAAAGTAATCATATATAATATATCACTTTCCTTTTTTTGGCATAATAGTGCATTGAAATAATAAAATTGGCTATATTAAGAATGTAGTAATACACACCAGTAAGTAGGGAAATAATAAAAAGCAAAATGTCACTTCAAAACACAAAAATGAAAAGAATATAGAGATAATTCAAGTATTGTAACCAATGCAGGTCTCAAAAATACCTCCAAAGAAGGATATTTGAACACATCCTATTCATACAAGGAAATCAATGCCTCAACAACTTCTCAATAGGTAAAAGAAATTGTTTGCAGATACCTGAGGAAGCAACATCAGAAGACCATACAATGCCTTGAATAACCAAATATATCTTCCAGGTTCAAGAAGCTGCAAAATTAAATAATGACTTCAGCACGAAAGAAACCATTTAAAAAGGTAACTATCCCTTACCACAATTAAAAAGAGAACTGATCATTACTTGATTCATCTCATGCAGGAGAAAATCACCCATATCAAACACAATGAAGAAATGGCAAAAGTTAACATGAGAATTGGCATATGAATAGTATAAGGTGAGAGTGTCAATAATGGGCACCATGAAGGGAATGAGAACCACATTAAATATTCCTATATATGATTTTATGTTTATAGAAACAATCAGGCTTTCAAATTATAACAGCTGATGTATTCCATCATTTTTCCTTCCCTTAAAAAGGTTCCACATCACAAAGGATTTTATATGAAATCTATTGCAAATGCACAATTGCCATTATTACAAGTTAACAAGGGTGGGGTATATTTCATCAATTACAAAAATGGGATCTGTATTTAAAATTTGATATATATTACAATAAAGCTCTTTCTGAGTATGCACCCTTGATACAGGATATACAAAGATAAATTATACAAGTAATTCCTATTAGAGAACTCATCCTGTTAATATGTTAACCTCCACCTTCTAAGTTTTTATTTTAAACAAAATAGAATGATGACTACATCAGAAGTATGTTTATCACAGATTAATTGTCTACCAGAGGTTTGATCCAAATAAAAACCTTTAAGTATTTGGTGTGTGGTAAGATAAATGAAACCTAAAGAAAAATTATCAAATATGGAAATAAAATAATTTTTTTATAGTTTAGAAAAAAAATAATAATAACAAACACAATCAACCATTCAACAACTCCATATCCATCATATTTTACCAGACTAAGTACAAAATATATACTATTACAAGACTTAAAAGATACATACTGATGAAACATGCTGTTTTAATTAAGCACCTGCAATCGAAGATAAGCAAAGATTGGTGTTTCCATCAAGCGAATCAATTTATCCAGTTGGACCAAAAATTTGACATTAATATCCTCCTCCTCCAGTGATTTAATCACAGCACTGGCATGCTGGTAAGTCTGTTGGGGAAGACAAAAATTTTATTTTAGAAAAAAAGAGGTCATGGGATCCAAATATTGCTAAAGCTAGTATCTACAAAAAGACATTGTTTACAATGTGTGTATGTGGCAAGTGTGCAATTGCAGTTGCTAGAGAAAGAAACTTGAAAAGGCAACCAATAATCAGAATTGTGTTACAGAGACCTACCTGAGCTAAAAAGCAAAGACTTATAATTGCCATTGGACAATGACACCAAGAAGCATACAGAGAAACATACAAGTCCTTCCCGGCAGGATTTACTAGTGATTGCTTCAGAAGATCTCGAATATCGGATAATTCTGATGATGTAAGTAAGATCAAATTCAGAGCCTGAAATATTTTAGAAAGGAAAAAAAATTAAATGCAGATAAATACTGTTTCATAACATTACATAGGACAGCCTAATCTCCTAATCTCCAGATAAACACTTGTACATAAGTTATTAACTTCAATTCCATAAATAGATTGAAGCCTACAATGGAGAATCATTAAGCATTATTCGATAAACAATGAAAGCATTTTCCTGCCAAATAGCAGAAGCTTTGACTTTTGGAATCTCAAGCTTCAAATTCCATTAAAGGACAATATATTATTTTATAAAGTAAAAACCATCAATTTTGTCCTCCAAAGTTATACAAGTCACCACACTAGTCTTTTAAAAATTTGGGTCAACAAATTAGTCCCTCAAAGATTAAAATTATCACCATATTAGACCTCCAAAGACTTCGTTACCAATTTCGAGCTTTAAAGATTTTATCTATCTGTCACTATATTGTTAGGACCATGGGAAGGGAAAGTTAGTTGAGGTAGTTAGACTATTAATGAGTTAGTTGGTTAGAAGGGTTTAGTAAACATAAATAGGAGAAGAAGGATAAGAGAGAGGGGATTATTGTCATTTTTTAGATTAAGCATTAGCTCTTTGGGAAAGGAGAAATCCTTTGTGAAGGGAAAATCCTTGGAGGAGTGTTATCTCTCCTATTTTCTGTTCTTTTCTTTCTACTATTCAATAAAATCTTTTTTTCTTTCCCTTTCTAATTCTTGGTTCCTAACAATCACCTAAGTAATCTCTAAAAGATCCAAAATGTCATCATATTGGTCATTATGGAGGACTAAAGTGATTCAAAACAAGAATCCTTGAAGGTATAATCTAATGATGCATTAAATCTGGGGGGAAATCTAAAATGTCACCATATCAGACTTCATGGAGGAGGATTAAAGCAGTGATAAAAAGAATTTTGAGGGATTTGGTAACAAATTAAAGCAGAGGGACTAATTTTGCAAAGAAAAAAAAAATCTTTCAGAAACTAATTTATTTGGCAAAATTTTTGAAGGGTTAATATGGTGACATGTATAACTTCAGAGGATCAAATTGAGAGTCATCTCTTTTAAAAATGAATGTTCGGTATATCCACATTTTCGATCAGTGAGGTGTGTAAGACAGAACATAACCAAAAGAAATTTCCCAACTGTCTAATAAAAGAGGAAACCAGCACCCATAATTGCAAATAGTTCTCTCTTCTCTGATTCTTTTCCGTCCCCATAACACAGTATATTAATGAAACAAAAACAAGAAAATCCATAGCAGCCATTATTTAGCACTTGAAAAAGTCACAAACCTGAACCATAATTGACGCAAAATTCAAATCAGATTCTTCTTCTAATATTGTAGAAAGTTCACGGTAGACTCTCTCAGCATTCAAAAGAACACAAAGGCGACGGATTATCAAAGCACCACGCCTAGGATTTATAATATAAAATTAAAATTTTAATGAACAAAAAGCAGATATTAGTAGTAATAACATGTTTTAGCAAATTATAACCAGAAAAATTCATAGGATAAAGGAAAATAGCTTACTTCTCCAAAAGAGAATTATCTAGTCGGAAATTGTGCACTAGAAAAACAACAAGCTGCCGGAAGTGGAGGGGATCTCTTGCAATGCATGCATGAACATCAAGAACTAGAAGCACAACCTATTTAATATTACCGAATTGAAGTGAGTTAAGGGCAATTCATGTGAATTATTGATTTCCCAAATTACACAAAATAGCATACAAGGGAAAGTTCAAAAATATCACATTCCTATCCAGTCAAAACTCAAGCAATCTTTTAAAAAGCAAAGCACATATAGAAAGTATTGGTCAAATCCCCAACTCATGATTTGATTGGTTTGACCACAAATTTGCGGTTAGATTATGAGCAAACTGTGGTTGAATCAGATAGTGTTCAAACCATAGAGGTAGCTGGTTCATGATCCCAACCAGTTTAACTGGATGATTATATACAATTTTCAAAGTATTGCTTAACAGTCAAGAAGGCATATAGAAGATGTCTATCTATATGGCCTTCTAACAAAACAAAACATACACACCATATACAAGATATTTATCTATATGACCTTCTATCACTTGAAAATGTGCTTAAGGACATTTTGTTATAAGTTACAGATCATGACCAGTAATTATGTGGCAAGGTTGTAACTAAACAAGCTTCACTAATGACAAAGTGGAAAATAAAATCTAAAATTTAAAGCAACAATGTTGAGCCTTCATCATTCTGATCTCTAATTTTATCATCTTCCATGTTTTCTCTCTCAAGAAAATTGTGTATCATAGAGAAATGATGATACACAATGGGCCTAGTACTAGACTTTGAGAACCAGAAGAGGATGGAATGGGAAATGGTAACTGCCAGCTTTTAATCATCCTATTGATGTAATTGAAGCATTACCAACATCATGTTTCCCCAGTATACTATGGCTTGAGGTACCAAGATAATTTACCCCTTCAGCAAATAGGGCATGTGCTGAATGGTCTCCTTCATTTTATCTAAGAATGTTCTGTGAAGAGAGGCATGGACAGTTAAAATGGGATATAAATTCTTCCCAACCAAAAAAAAAAAAAAAGAATGTACACTCTCTTTGCTTATCATCTAATATTTTATTAAAACAAATTGTAATGTTTTGACCAATAAATAATACTCCCTCAAGTTCTTTATGTAAGAAACAAATAACTAATTCATCAACACCAATGAAATTAGTTAAGTTAGTTAATTTTATAAATAATGTCATAAATTAAATTTTATTTCCAAAATACCCATAGAATTAAATGGTATAATTAATTATTAAATTTAATGACACTACATAATTCAAGAGATAATTTTTCCCACCAATGAGTGTGACTTGTATTGTTAATAGACCAATAAATACATCCACTTGCATAAGGAATGACTGAGAGTTTCATTAATAGATTTCACAATAAATTGAGGATATAAAATGAAATTAACAATTATCACACCTAAAACTGGGTCTATGTTTCTTTTAATTAGGACCAAAACTGCACTCATTTATTTCTTATATAAAGAGCTGGAGAGAGTATTAGAGAACAGAAATCTTAGGCCACTCCAAATTCCTAAACACCTAGGGTAGGTGGTTAGCAACTTAGCATCTCAGCAACTTGTGATTGTTTAAGTTGAAATGATATGCATGCACTATAACTTATCTATGTAATATTTTGATAAACACTAAAAATGTGCAGGTAATACCCCAACTTTATTACAAAATGCACAAAGATCATGAGAAATAAATGATTGGTTTGATGAAAAAAAAATGCCATCACATGCACTACCTCATCAGATGAATCAGAAAGTGCTTTGAGTAGGGTATCAAATATGTCACTCAGAAATGTCAAAACCTGTTTCAGACAACCAAAATCAATGAGCGTGGATGTAATGGAATCACACCCTTACAAAATATTTCATTCAAATTGAAAAAGTAATAATTCAAAGGGCCTGATATTAAGAAAAATAAAGTTTTGCACAAAAAGGAAAAGATTGCCAGACAAAAATGCACGGATACAACATGGGACATGGATAGAACACAACATGGATACAAAGTATGTCAAATTTCAAAAATTGTAGGACATGGCACTGCTATAATATGCATAAATTTAACAGCTTTGTTAACATCAGTCCTTGGAGCTGATTTTAAGCAACTAAAGGTGGAAGGATTTTCACCACAAAAAAATCATTTTTAAAACTTCTGTATTTCCAAATGAAATAAATACTTTATTTCCCAAAAAATAACTTTCCATTTGTAGTTGCTTCAGATTAGCTGTAACAGATAATGTTAACAAAAATGTAAAACAAACCTAAAATGAACATAAAATAAAATTCTTAAAATACGAGAGGATTTATTCTAAAAATGAGCATGAGTCATTCTAAACATAATTAACTAACTGCTACAATTTATCTTAATATTGTAGTATTCCAATTTGTATTAGTATAAAAGTTGTAAAAACTAAAAGTAATAGAAATTATAAAGTGCAGCTAAAAATGTTTGAAGTGCCCGTGCCATGTCAAACATGAATGCATTTTAGACACATGTACTACACGACATGGCTACCATTTGGAACTATTGTACTTTATTGACACCAAACAATTAATTGGTACACAAACTATATTTATATGTGTTGTGTGATAAACAAAGAAAAAAGTGAGAGTACATAAATGAGAATGTTAAGATGGATTAGACATGTGCAAAGAAGGCCACTGAAGGCACTGGGGAGGAAAGTAGATCGCATGGCCATTATCCCTGTAAAAAGCAATATTGGGAGACCAAAAAAGACATTGAAGGGAATTATTAAAATGAATCTCACAGTGAATAATAACCATACGCCTGACCTCATCCAATGGGATAAAACTATCATTGTTGTGATAAAGAAAAAAATTTATGTTATTTTATTCAGTTTGATTGTCATGACAACATCAAAATTATTTGCAGAATTGAGTCAATGGTCTGGCTGTTAAAGCTTAAATAACTAGAGATTCTGTGATTCAGCTTTTCTCTAAAGGTTCCTTTTTTCCAACAGCTACTTTCAACTTCTGAGGAAAGCAGTACAACTAACAGTTTTTTTTATTTTAGGTTTTTGCTGTTTTTTTCAAAAGCATTACATATTTATTTTGAATAATTTGACATATTTTTAATTAAAAAAGTTTTTTCTGAAAAAGCACAAACAAGCATGCACTTAATGGCTAAGACCATTTCTACCATAATAATTACAGTAGATCCCTTATTCCCGGAATAACCGAAAAGAAAGCTTAGTCTCATTTGTTATTCAAGCAAAAGGTAAAAATGTAAAAGACGCAAAATAGCATTAGTTACTGGTTATAGCCAAGTAATCTCTATTATTAATCAATAGATATAAAACTCTAAGCAAACCTATAATCAAAGGCCTCTCATTATATAAGGCATAAACAACAGAATAATTCCAAAGATTTCAGAAATATGCAAAGGGAAATGGAATTGAGCTATATGAAAAGACTCCAAGGATCATATTAAGAGACTAGATTAAGTCCACATATTCATAGCAGCCTCAAAATATATCAAAATAAAAAGATGAATTCAATTGAATCACCTCACTACGATGTTTGTATAAAAGGGTTGATATCCAGTGCAAAGCTTCAATTCGAGTGGCCTCAGATTCACCAGATAGTTGCCTAACCAGTCAAACCATTCCCAAAATCATTCTACAGAATAATCAGTGAAAAATAGAGTTGGCCAAACAAAACAGACCCTCAAACATTTCCCAATAGGTTCTTGGGTTCCCAAAGCACTATACAAATCAATGATTTGTAATATCAAATATTTTCAATTTGAAACCTAGCCATTTTCCCATGATAGAAAAACTACACCTCCTAGAAATGGAGAGGATCGCTCCTACATCAAATGCTTCAGCTGGATCAGCCTTGATTGCACGTAGCTCTTCATTGGTTTCACGAGCAACCTTATACATTAGCCAGAAATTATTTCTAAATCATTGCTTTCCATCACAGGCAACACCAAATTAAACACCATACAAAGCAGAGAATTTAGAAAGGTAAATTAAAAAAAATAAAGTAAAAAAGTAAAGGCGAGGAGAAACAGGGAAAGCTCAACTGAGCCTACCACTCTAATTTTCTCTTCTTTATCAGAGATGCAAGGCAAGATGGCTCCAAGAATGTCAGCATAATATGGAACAAGCTGATCTCCACCAAGTTTGACAAACTCATTTATCTGTTAAAACAAGAAAGCACAGACATTATATAAGGAAAACAATAATGAACAAGAACAACCAACACATAATAATTTTGACTAGATGCCAACACTAAACAGAAGTCTGATTACAGTAAAGATTTGTTTAACTAGTCAAAACATTGCAATACCACTCACCCATGTGATAGCTGTTAATCTAGTAAATTCATCTGGAGAACCTGCCCTTTGTACCAGTATTTCAGCCATTCGACCATAATCTACAGACTTCAAGAGTAGCACTGCTCGAGTCAGAAAATGACAAATGAACAAAACATGTTGCTTTTGTTTCAATATATTAGGTGAATATGATGCACACTAGTACATCACAGTTAATCAACATGAAATTCACAAACAGAAAAGCGTCAGCAAAGAGATGAACCCTAAAAGATGGGAAACATACAAAAGCAGACAATGGCTATAATAAACCCTCCCTAGGAAGCTAACAAGAAAAAAGCAATGCCCTAAAAGCAGAATTACGATCTGAATGGTTTCAAAAGGCTTGCTACTCCAACAAAAAGGAAAAAGGTACATTAGCAGAAGCCTTACTGGCGAATTCTTAATCTCTTGAAGAAACTCAGAAAGAGCTGAATCAGCTTGTTGACGTATTTCATGACTTGAGTCGCTCAACATATTAAACAAACCTGAGATGTTTATGAATGATTAGTAGCTAGTTTACATTGATTTTATATATAACATGTCGAGATAGAAACATAAAAGTTGATTCTTCAACTGATACACTTACCATCAAGAAAATCAGGAAGAAAACCCAGCATGTCAATATCTGGTACACTGTCCAATACAGTAATCCATCCTACCAAAAACTGACGGACATATGGATTCAATACATTCATGCGCTCTCTCAATAACGGTATAAATTCTTCAATACTGACGATCAAGAGAGTAAAATGGAGGGGCATGAAGCATTACAAATCAGTCAGAGATCTTTGTATCCTCAAGTCTTTTGAAATTTAAAACACAACAGGATACAGTCATACAGAGAACATATAACATAGAAGTAAGAAGGTGGTGCACCTGAACTGATCACTTTCAGTCACAATATCCTGTTTGAATAAAATAACATTTAATCATTATTTTATCAAAGGGAACAGTCATTCAAACCATTATCAGATCAATACCCATTAAGAAAGAAAAATCTGATATGTGCAGTTATGCACACATGTAAATCTGCTCTAAGGATTGTTGGAGTTCAGGAGAAATTTACTATACCTTCACAAGTCGATCTAAGAGATGAGCAGCACTTTGTACATTGGCATCTGAGTCTGCAGAAAGCTTGCACAAGGCATCAAATATCTCGTTGAAGAATATAATAAAATCTCCTCTCACAACCTAGCATCACAAGATTGACAATGGAGGATTGTACATTATTGTATTAAAGGTTTATATAGGTAAGCAGAATTATATCTTCACCTTTGCTATGTTGTATAATGCTTCACAAGCATAATAACGAACTCTGCTATCTTGATCAGCAAAAGAATTTAGTACAGGGGGTACAATTTGCTGTCAAACAAAAAATATTTAGGTAAGAAGGAAAATGAATACATACATCTATCTTATCCTTTTAGGTGAAATCATCTTTTTGTTTTTGTAAACCTCATCCCAAAATTTTGAACCATGTTAACATCAGCTTAACCAGAAAGAACAGAACTAGCATCAAAAGTAATTAGCACGTTTTGTGTTGATAACAAGAACAGTGAAATTACACCTATTACATTCCATTCACTGACATGCTTGAAATAGCAGTTTCATAATGCAGTGGTTTTCAAAATGCCTTGTGCTGCAGATGCTACAAAAATGCGGCTAAAGAAGGTTCAAACTATGGTAAAAAGTCATAAAATCTGCTTATGAATTACAAGATAAATATTGTTTGCTGAATATTATTGCATATACAAAATTACAGAAATAGACATACAACTAAATACCTATACACCAGTGTTATCAAAAGCAGAATATAGCGGAAGGCAAACATTCTGCCATATAACCACACACCATTGCAGCCTATGGCACCACCATACTAGGCCTCCCTACACAAATTGCCTATGGCAGTTGACAAAAAATCTGTCACACCATTCCACTATGGTGACCGGCCATGGCGCTGCAATTTAACAACACTGCTATACACAACTTTGAAACTGAAAAGGGACTATTTTTATGGTGATATCTTTGAAAAACATCCCCCAGGGAGCTTCTGATTCATAGGTCTGATTAGATGGAATTATCCACAGTTCTTACATGACTTATCAACTCAATGTGACTAACAGCACTACCCTATTTTTATCTTAACCATAGGCAGAAAATAACACCATGCCCTTGCCCTTATAATAAATTACTTATACTCATAATGTTAAGAGAATATCAGTACTCATAATATAAAGAGAAAATCGAAGACCATCAAAATCAATCCATAATTAAAGAACGTCTAAAGGTTTTTTGAGAAATCCATAATTTTTTAATCATGTGACAGCAATTTAATCCCAATGTGGACCCACAGACACATACTCTCTCTCGTGCATACAGAGCATGTATATTCTCTTCCACTAAAATCCAGTGACCACTACCATACCAAGCTTCTAAGATACACCAACCAAAATAAAATTTGCATAATTTAATAGGTGGGAAGAGTTCAATTGTAATCCATGACCAAAAAAACTAGTGATGGGCAACCCCTTACCTCAAGATGATGAACAGCTTCAGTAGTCAACCCAACAGTGGCAGCAGCTAAGCTTATCAACCCTCCCTTCATTAAATTTAAAAAAAATGCTCAAACTATTAAATTCAACCTAGAATTAACCCAAATTAAAGATAAATAACATAAATTAGCACTACCTTGCGGTGATTTGCTTGTTGCGAATAAGTAAATTCCGTTGTCAACAAATTGATCACAGCAGTTATCCTATCATGATCCCCAGAACCAGCAAGCTGCTTCACTATCCCCTCAACCTATAATAACACAAAACCCTTTAAAATCACTAAATTGGAAATAACCAACAAAAAAAAGAACGGAACAAAAAATCACGATTCTTGAAGAAAGAAACCTCAAGTGCAGCATTCTTGCGTTTCTCGTAGAGCTTGTCGGCAAGATTGCGAAGCACGGCGGCCGGAATCACCGTGACAGCGTCGGCCATGGCAGCACCTTCGCAATCGAAAATTCGAAGAACGAATTGGGAATCAAATTCGATTGCGGATCTTTTCCTGCTCCAAACGAAACATCATCGTTACCGTCCCTCAGGAAACGGAAATCAAGAAGTGGAAATTGGAAATGGAGAGGTTTCCTTTGAGCTTCATTTGCGAGGAAATGCGATTGAGTGGGAAAACTAGAAAACGGATCTGGGAAAAACGAAAATTGAAATTGGAACTGAAACCTAGAATTTCACTTTTCTTTTCTTTTTTTTTAATGTTTTCTTGAATTTTTGTAATATTTTCTTGAAGAGTTTCCTTTTTTGTGAAATTGAAATGAAATTGGGAGCTTTTTTAAGACACTACTAATAATTAATTAATAAGCAAGCAGTGAGTGACTAAAGAGTTGTGCTTGTAACTGTTGAATTGAATGAAAGAGGAAATCACGGAAATGTCCTTAATTTGTGGGTAATGATATCGTCATGTTTATTTTTTTTATTTTTTTGACAGCATGTTTCGTTTTTGCAAGCATAAAATAAGTAAAAGCTTCTATAATGATTTAAATATGTTCTTTTTATGAAAAATTTACGAATTTTATATTTAGATTTTAATTTTGTTTAATTTTTTATCTTTAAATATTTTATAAATTTTGTATTTGGTTGTTAAAAAAAATTATTTTGTATTTTATTTTTATTACTATATTAATTCTGTTAAATAGTTTTAAATATTTTTTGTTTTTTATTTTTAAATATTTTTTTATTATAATTGCTAGTATGTTTTTCATGAAACAGTCATATTTTAAGTTAACAGAGAGAGTGTAACGATAAAAAAAACAAATATATATATTTTTTTTAGAAATCAAAAGTCAAAAAAAAATTATTAAGAATCAAATGTTAAATTTATAGATCTTTTAGTGATCAAAAACATATTTAAATTTTTTATAATAAAATAATTAATATTTTTACCTTTTTTATTTTAATAATATAGGATAAATAATTAATTTGTTTTTCAAAAGTGATACACAATTTAGTTCTTGAAAGAAGGAAATTGTTCATTTGGTCTCTAAATCTAAAAAAATGCAATAAAACTAAAATGTCACATTTTTTTCAAATTCAATGACTAATTTCTTTCTTTTAGAAACTAAATTATTAGTGTCTCACACCTTTGAATACTAAAATAATCAATTACCCTAATAATATATTCCCCTTTTATTTTATTTTTTCTAAAATTGAATTTAACTAAAAATTAAATCTCAAAAATGGTTTAAATGGCAACATCACATACTTCAACACCCCGTATCTCCCTTTTTCCTAGTATTTTATTGTTAACTCACTTTCAATGTCAATCACATACTCAAGCCTCGTGCCATTCATATTAAAATGTTCTTTATGAAAATTCATTTAGAAAGATTGTAACCTAAAATTCAAGCTTAACTAGAATAAATACATATTGTATTTTTGTTTTTTTAATAGATACATATCAAATGTAATTAAAAAAATAATAGTGGTAAAGTACTAAATACATATTAGAAAATGATAAAAGCATACAAAAACTTATTTCACTTTTTGGATGGATTGCCTCTACTTTGTTGACCAAGCCATTTATGCAATACCTAGTGTTGAGGATTGTCCAACAAGCCTCATTCTTGTTGGGACTTGCATTAAACACACCACATGTGCATAAGGCTTCATGGTTGGAGTACACAATGTTAAGGGAGGTGATGATATAGTAATCAAACATGTAGAGTAGGGTTGAACTTGGGACGAGTTTATCTCTATCCTTACCTAGTTCGAAAATTTGTTAGGGTTAGTTTCTTGAACTCGAACCTAACATGATGAAGACTTGATAAATTATGGATAAGATTGGGTCAACCTGACCTATTATTATAATCTATCTTTTTTAATATTGTTCATAATTAAACCATCAAATGAAAGAAGAACAAAACTCAAGTTAAGATATATTTTCACAACATATTTTAAAATATATAATATTATTATAAATATAATATATGTTATATAAAATAGTATCCATTAAATAAAAA
>JAMLFT010003495.1:0-21944 GCA_026544285.1 Pachyrhizus erosus | reverse complement strand
TTTTAAAAAATTAAAAAAAATCTAAAATAAAAAAAAAACCATATTTTAAAAAAAATTTAAATTCATATTTAAACATTAACATTTTTAAGTATACTCTAAAGGAAAGAAGCTAGATTGAAAGACAAAAAGTTTCAACATGAGTGATACATACGAAGAAATTAGAATAGGAATATTTATATTGTTTTAAAAGGAGTTTAAAAAAATTAAAAAAGGAAACATGATTTATTATATGTACGATTAACATGTTTTAAATTGACATAAATTTTTTTATTCTTTGAGATTTCCATGCTGAACATCAATAAAATCATTAATAACTTATGTATGTCTTTTATCATATTATTTCTCATAGGTGGTTCTGAGATTCATAATGAATTTCAGTTTCATAATTAATTATATACGTACTTTTTTTTACTTATCAAATAATAAGTGGATGGTAAGATTTTATTATCATTAATGATTAATAATAATTAATAATATAATATAAATAAGAAAAATAATATAATAAAAGTAATTTATTTTTTAATAATAATAATATTAATTTTTAGTAACAGTAATTAGTTATTATTAGGAATATTTATTTAATATTATATATAATAATATGTTAAAATAAATAATAATAAATTTATATGTTGTACATTTCTCTTTAACTATTCTACCAACCAACCAACCACTTGGGTTTTTTTTTTTTTTTTTGAATTGACAAGTTGGTATGAAATTCATTTACAATTCAGTTATTCTTCTATAACAATGTATGATATCATACTTTTATTTGTCAAAATATACAGATATCAAATAATTATTTTCCAACAGAATTATCTCAATATGTTTCTTTATGCATATACAAAAAGACACTACTCCCCACACATTTCTCTCATGCATTGAACATGTCGACATTCTAGTATTAAGTTATTTTTTATGTTATTACTTTGGTTTGTTTTGTTACAAAGTTAAATCTTTACAATTATTGAAATACAATTTGAAGTCTGTCCAGGTATTGAGGTATATTTTTTAATTAAATGTTCTTTAATTAGACTTGACAATTTTTACTTGAATTAATTGAATATGTTTACATTTAGTGTTCAACAATATGTGGATATGATTGCCTTTTAAAAAAAAAAAACAAAGATATAATAGTAGATTTGGAACCTTTTATGTAATTAATAAATCTTATTGTGGGGCGGTTCTTATTTGGTAATGTTATGTTTTCTTACTTTTATACAATCCTATCATATTATTTAGCACGAAAGGATTGAATCCGTAATCATAATTATAACTAAATACAAAAGACGCTTAATGCTTTCTTATTTTCCTTTATTATTGTAAAGAGTGTATTTGGAAAGTTTTTTTCTTAAAAAAATATTTTCATGATCTCATTTTTTATATCTTTTTTAGAAGTTTTTTCAACTTGTAATTAAAAAGATTATAATGAATTTTTAGTATTTTACCTTTTTTGTAATTGTACCTATTATCATAGAATTTAAATATTATTTTAGTTAAAAATGTTTTAAAATATATAAATAAGCAGGATGTTAATGTATATTAGAATCAATAATGTCTAACTAGGATTTTTAATGACCTTGCACATAAATAGATAATCACAAAGGTTAAATCTCATTAGAAAATAACATCAATCAAGATCCTCAAACCATCACCAGAACATAATGACTTCTAATTCTTGTATTCTGTCCTATGTAGTAGAAAAGATTTGATATTATTGTATAAGTTACACTTATTACCCAGCAAACATTTTCTTGAAAGAGACGGAGGCTGGCAAGATGTCCTTGTCAAGGGAATTATATTTGTGGAGCTGGATAGTGAAAACACAAATATGTCTAAGGAGGAACATGATAATGGGGTGTGTATCGCACTATCAATTTCGAATGGATTAGGAAGAAAAGAAAAAACTTAAGTGTAGAGACGTTGAAGAAGTATTAGCAAACAAGGACAAAAATGAGGGTAATTTTTTGGATTGAGGAATGCTGAAGTCACACTCTCCTGACACACTCCTTTAAACCTACCATTAACAATTGGACCACGTCAAGTCCTTTCTATAGAGCCTTCAACTTTATTATTTGAATTGGTTATTGGTTTTAGATTCTTACCAAGTATAAGAGCATCTCGTTTTACAGTGCATAAGGTGCGTGCAAATTTGGATTTTGAGTTTTTTAAGTATTATTATGATATTGTTGGCTTGTAGTATTGATGTTGCATTTTGCCCCTTTGAGGTTCTGAAGGTCTTGTACGTGTTATATGTCATGAGATGTAACCTAGCTCCGACCAATGACGATGTAGGCTATGGTGGCATCAGGTTTGTTTTCCTGTCGTGGACAACTGTAGTAGTTTTAGCCTCCCAGTTGAATTGCTTGTCATAGACAAGAAGATCATGTCCCGCATTATGGGTGATGATATTAAAGAAGACATTATGGGTGTTGATATTGAAAATGACATTACGGGTGTTAATATTACATGTATGGAAGTCGAGATCAAAGTTTTATATATGATAATAATGTCTTTTAACAATGTGAGAAAGAAGTTTCCAATAAATATTGTTGGATGACAAGCACATTTGACTTTCAATTTTTATGATTCAATAATAAAAATTAAAATAGTTTAAAATAAAATTAAAAATCAAAATAACTAAAAATATAGAATTATCAACTTGAGGACAATAAAAAATATATGATTTAACTCACTTAATAATTGAAGATATACTTAAGAGAATGTGATCCTAATATTTTTTATTTATAATCTTCCGTCAAACACGAGAAATATATCTTCATTTTTTTTTCTTCTAAAATTTTCTCTTATTCATTTAATATGTCTAAATTTCACAACGCAAACATGTTTCATAAAATCTCCTTATATTATAAAAAAAAAACAAATTACACTCACCTCTTTAAGATAACACTTATTACATTTGTATTTTTTGTCTGAAATGTCCTTATAATGACCTTTTCTGATTTTCGAAAAAACATCAATATATCGTTACAAAACTAACAAAATGTGTCACTATATCGTTATAAAACTAACAAAACATGCATGTGCTTGTCACGAATCTTTTTAATGAATTTTTTGGATAATTTTGTCCTTTATACCTATTTTAACTAAAATATTATTTTTAAAAATAAAAGAGCAAATGACACCCACACTCTTTCAATTTAACATTTATTACACTTACACTCCTTCAATTTAACACTTATTTTAGTCATGGCCTCTCATGTTAATGTTAATTATTGTTAATTTGAATACATGAGTTTTTTATGTTTATCTTTTTTTATTGCACCATTTATATATAATATTTCACACATTCAAAAGTTGAATATTTTACACACATTGTTTGTGACTTGATCATTCTTTCTTAATAAAATGACAAGTGTGTGTAGCTCACCATTTATATAGAATATTTCATACACTTAAAAGTTGAATATTTCACACACATTATTTGTAATATAATCACTCTTGCTTAATAGATGATAAGTGTGTCTAATCCATGTACATTTAGGTCTAGTTTTAGTTAACAAGATAAATATAAAAAACTAACATCAAAATTAGTAACAATTAACATTAACATGAATAAATGTGACAACAATAAGTGCTAAATAGAAGAAATGTGAGTATAATAAATATTAAATTAAAGGAGTGCATGTGTAATTTATTTTTTAATTTCAAAAATAATTTTTCAGTTTAAAAAAACATATAGAAGATAAAACACAAAAAAATATTGTTACGAAGACATTTTAGACAAAAAAATACAAGTAAATATAATTTACTCTTATAAAAAATATGTACATGCTCATTCCTCTAAACTCTGAATTGCATAAAACTAACATTATCATTCAAATAGAAATACTAAAAGCCCCAATATTCAAATAGAATTAGATATCAAAATGATACTTTTTTTAGTCAACAAAAAAACTCTTGTGATATTAGAAAGTAAAGGTGAAAAGGACAAAAAAATAATCCTCTTTGAGAACAAACACATGTCAAAAAGTTTTGTTGAAAAAAACATGATATGATACAATTGCACAAAACACACCAAATCATGCATCATGATCCAATATGAAAACAAACAAAATTAAAATGAAAAAGTGAACAATGATTTTACCTTCTAAATTATTAATAATCACATGTTGTATCTTATGGAGAACTTCTAAGAAGAAAATTGTCTGTCTAAATAAAAGGGACAACACAAAAAACTATTTACAAAATGTTGTTATCTTTTATATTAATTAAATATGATTATATCTAAACAAATTATGTAGTAAATGTGAATTATCATTATCTTTATATTTTTCTTTTTCACACTACATAGTTAGAAATGTCAATTCATGTACATTTTTTAAAATTGGACATCTATCTAAAAGTCAATTTTGTGGTAAAACTCAAAATTCAGATGAAGCAAAGAATAATAATATTGTCTCGAAGTTTTAATTAAAATAATACTTGAAAATTTTGAGAAAATTTTCAATATAAGTATATTAAAATGATGCTTTTAATATATTGATTTAGTTTTACAATTATTTTCTATTTAACACTTCGAGATCAACCATTAAAAATGTATAAATACAATTAAAACTATCAATATTAATTAAAATAATACTTGAAATATTCAAAAGCATTGACCATTTAAAAATTTCTTTTATTTAGTTTGAAGGTTTCATTAACTTTTGATACACAACAAGTAAATATAAATAAATATAATAAAAGATACAAGTGAATAGAAGATAATTAAATAACAATACAATATTATCATTGTTAATTACTAATATATAATTTAAACAAGTTATAAAATATATTATCCAAAAGATCATTTATGTAGATAATAGAAGTCTTTTATTGACTAAAAAAAATATGAATTTGATATCTAACTGGTGTGAAGGAGAAAAAAATAATTCCCTTTGAGAACAAAGACATAAAAAAGTTTTGTTGAAAAGAAGCATGACGTGATACAATTGCACAAAACAAACCAAATCATGCATCATGATCCAATATGAAAACAAACACAATTAAAAAAGAAAGTCAACAATGACTTTACCTTCTAAACTATCAATAATCACATGTTGCATCTTATGAAGAGCTTCCCATAAAAAAATTGTGTGTCTAAATAAATGATAAGTGTGTCTAACTCACTATTTATATAAAATATTTCACACGTTCTAAAGTTGAGTATTTTACAAACAATATATGTGACTTGATCATTATTTTTTAATAAATAATAAGTGTGTCTAGCTCACCATTTATACAGAATATTTCATACACTTAAAAGTTAGAATATTTTACACATATTATTTATGACATAATCATTCTTATTTAATAAATAATAAATGTGTCTAACTCATATATATTTGGGTCTAGTTTTAGACAACATGATAAATATAAAAAAAACTCACATCAATATTAGTAACAATTAATATTAACATAAATAAACATGATGACAATAAGTACTAAATTGAAAAAATATAAATGTAATAAATAATAAATTGAAAGAGTACATGTATAGTTTGTTTTTTTAATTTTAAAAATAAAATTTCAATTTAAAGAAGATAAAACACAAAATAGATATTTTTGTGAAAACATTTTAGACAAAAAAAAAATGCAAGTATAATTTACTCTTATCTTATAAAAAATATGTGCATGCTTATTCCTCTAAGCTCTGAACTGCATAAAACTAACATTATCATTCAAATAGAAATACTGAAAGCCCCACCATCCCGCCAAACATTGGCTTATTCTGGCAACTGCTAGAAATTTATAGTTTGGTACAAAGCATTAGAAGCTGCCAGAAGAAACCTCTATACAAATATAGAATACCTGTCATAGTAATTGCACAAGAATATCATGACTACGTCTGAGGAGAAATGATGTACATCAAAAAATTTCAACAAGAACTCTTATGCCCTAAACATGTTTCAAAAGCCAGCCTGAGCATGAAACAAATAATTTCTTCCAATCATAACTTGTTCCCTAAATCATTGGTTACTCTTTAGTAACCCACCTACGGCCTCTAATCTGGTAGCCCCCAAAACTTTTATCACTACTGCTCTCTCCTCCACTCTCTGCACTTGTATATCCAGATTTACGGCGGTGCTTCTTTCCCCTTGACATCCCACTATCGCTGACACTCCCATTCAAGAGGGGGTCATCGATTCCCCGAATCACTCTCCTTGCAGGTGAAGATGAGGCAATGCAACTATCATCCTTGGTTCTTCTTCCATCCTTGTCATGTTTCTTTATATTTTCGGAGATTTTGTGTAGTTTTTCATTGAATCTAGTGATCCCCTTTTCCACGGGCTCCACTGCTTGATGGACTGTGAACTTCACATCTTTTACAATCTGAATGTTAAAAGAAAAGATAAAATATTAAAAAGATACTTGAGATTAATAAGCCAATATTTGTATACTACTAGAAAAGATAACCTTGGAAGTTTTCAATCTTTTGTTTTCGTGAATGTTCCTAATAAGTCATATTTGTAGGCATGTTTAGAAGATAAATTAATAGGAAGTAATGGGGTTAAAATGTAAGTAAACAAATAAAAAAAATATTTCCGACAGATGCAGCCAACTTTATGATTTCCATTTTCCTTTATCTTATCCAAGATTTTATTACCTATCTAGTGTTCCTCCATTTTTTTATTATAAAATATCAATGCATGAATATTTGCTGTGTCTCAATCAAGTTTTCAATTAAGAGGACAGCTACATATATATGGTAACACACTACATTTAAAGCCTACTGGGTTTGACCGTACAAACAGGTTCAAATAAATATAATGCGACCAGATCATCTTAACCCATCTTTTATTTTTTTCCCTTTGCAAAATATGCACAGTACTTGGACATTTTGAAAACATTAACAGTATGTTCTTCTACATGGTGCCAGAACACCCACAGCTTAAGGGAAATGTTTGACCTAATTTCCTTAGAATAATTTTATAAAGACAGTTTGTTTCATTTTTTTAGTAACTACCACTTAGTCCCTTTATGACAAGTTTATAAATACTTTATAGGATTTAATTTTCCAGAGAACAAGGGAATAATATAATTTTCTCGCCTTTGCCAGGAAAGGGGATTATACCCAGTGTTGACTAGCACCACATGCCCAGCGAAAAAGAAACAAGGTTGTAATATTAACAAACTTCAGGAAACTTACATATCCACCACCACCGATAACAACATCGCAAACACTCTCCCTAATTGTCATCCCACTCTTGGTATCAACATCTGGCGTAGGAAGACGCAGTTTTGTGGGTCTCTCGCTGTCCCGAATCTCATCAGGGTCCAGAGGACAATCAGCTGAGTAATCTCCCAGAACTGAAACAATTCCAGGAACACGGTCTCCCATTTGCTCATACGGCTTTGCTGGAAACACATACAGGTGAACTATGGAAGCAACGCCCATCTGTGCTTGATGAATACAAAGTGCTGTTAAACTTTATTCTTCCCCTTATCTGAAGCAGTCATAAAAATGTAAAACATGAAGATAAGAAGTGCTGAACATGTACTTAAGAGTCCAAAAAGGTTCAAGTACAAGTTCAAGAAAGTGTGTAGAAGCCCAAGAGCTTTAGTGTTGACAAATAAATGCAAAATGTAACAAAACACTAAAATTATAAAATATGAACTACCATACTGTTTAGCATATTATCATCCCATGACATTGGGTTGCCTAATTATAATGCAACACAAAGATAATTGTGGCTACAGTCAGCTGTAAGATATAATAGATAGACAAGACATTCAATGAACATCATGTTACAGTTCCTAATGCAATTACCAAAAAAAAAAAAAAAGAAGCAAGCTAAACTTAAGTGATAGACATCTACCTCAATGCAAATGATGAAATCTTGCACACTTGACTTGAACTGCAAGCCTTGAGCAATGGGACTTTTGAACAAACCAAAGGTGCATAGGAGTGCAATTGCCACACCTTGCCACCAAGTGAGGAACACAATTGATTTAAATGTCAAAAATTTGGCCAATGGCTTTATATGAGCCAATTCGTCCTTTGTAACAGTATAAAATTGAACAAGGCAGTACAAAGCCCATGACTGACTGAAATTCAGAACCACTGCCATATAAGGATACCTACAAATGTACCAGATAGCTCATGCAGTCAGATATAACTTGAGATTCTTTACCTGTCACTAGAACATCATAATAACACAAACTTTAAAATGAAGATACCAAGCATGAAATTTTGACAACCAAGTCCAAAAATAAACATATAATCAATTCAACACCTCTGCATGCAAGTAATTCACAACAGCTTCAGTAACAATTGCTTGCAGACATAATCATTAGAATCTAGTACAAATGTATAGTCTAAAGTGATATGCTAAATCCTCTAAACACGTCATCACAACAAAAACCTTATTCCACTAGGTGAGATTATCTTACATAGATCACATGATGCCATTCAGCTTGGTTAAAGATCAAATCTTTAGAGATATTATCACAAGAATATCAAAGGAGTTTAATGCCATCATCACAATAAGCCTCCTAATTACATAAGGAGTAAAATAAGACAAAAAATACAAGTGCATTTAATACTTTAGAGAGTCTCAAAAACTTCCCTTTTAGTCTTCTCTTTCCTCCTTAAATAATTAAGATCTAGGAGGATTATCAAGCTAATATTTAAAGAGGATTTAGCATTTCTCTAGTTTAAAATATTCTAGAACAGAAAAAACAATTTTGAATGGTGAAGTTACTGACTACAATTTAAGCTGGCATTCTCAGGTATCAGCTCAATGTTAGAGCCATTTTAGGTGTCAAAGGACAAATGTATACTGTATCTAAAAGGAAATATAATCTAATAATCTATTTCAAAGACCAATATTTTCTTGCCTGATACTCTTGCTTCCCTCCAAGTTTAAGATTTTCATGTTTCTTTCAAAAGTTCTATTTCCCTTCTCATTTATCTGTTCACGTGAAATTGGAATAGTTTAATAACTGCCATAGCTCCTTAGAAATTGAAGAAAGTGGATTCTGAATAGTCAAGGAGAATGTTCTTATTATATTAGCAAAGATTAGGAGTTAAGGACAAAGTGTACAAAATGCATATGCATGGTACTTGGAAGATGACCATAGAATATAACATTGAGGAAGCTGAATGCATAGAATATAACAGAGTAACATAGAGGCATAGTTCACAAAAATCTACCTTATATAAACGTTTACTAGCATAGATAAAAACGTTACATGTTCCATGGAAATAATAATAATAATAATAATCATTTTAAAGGACCACAAAGAATAGTGATAATATGGAAAAGAAGCTATTCTAAGACACAGGAAAGAAGATAAAGGGAAAAGAAAATTAACATGTTTATGTCATATGATCGAACAAACCAATAATTTCTTACCCACATCCTGCTTTAAATTCTCCTTCACAGTAGACTCCAAAGGCTTCAAGGATTACAGCGAGAATAGCAGTGAAAGCCTTGATTAGCATCTGAAAGGGACGAGGAGAGTTATTATGAAGGAAATAGAAAGGATGAAAGAGTGGCGGAGATGGAGAAGCATAGCATACATATTGAACAATGCCAAATTTGACAATTTGGTAGAAGCGGTGACCAAGTTTCCAGGGTTTAAGGAAGTAGTTGAGAGGAAAGGGATGGCTGACAGTGCCCTTGTCAGAAGAATGTTGTAGAAGAGGAGTTTTAACAGAGAGACGAGCCTGTCTTTCCATAAATTGAACAGTGCTTTCGTCGCCACCGAGGCAGGCAACAAGGTATCTTCCAAAGCAATACATTGCAAAGGATTCGTAGCAGTCCCTTAGAATCTCGCAATCAACACTGATTGATGGATTGACCAATGATACAAACTGGGGTTGGGTAAGAAAGTGAGTTAGAATTGAAATAATAGGTAATATACGTAAAACTAACAAGTTTAGGAGTATGAACTTACAGATTCAAAAGAATAGCAGGGAACCATTAGTATAACCCCAATCAGGAACTTTTGCTCCTCGGGGTTCTTGTAAGCGGAAAGATGCTCAAACAAAAGATACATGGAGAGAATTAGAGTTAGGAGGAGAAATGCAGCTGCGATTAGAGTTGCCCATGCAGGAGGCGAGGTAAACGATTGGATGAGAATGCTGCTGTTGTTCATTGACCAGTCGCTCGCTCGCTCGCTCACTAGCTCACTCACAGTAATAGTATAGCTCAATTCAACTCAAACATCACCCACCTGTTCTTGTTCAACAAATTTATTTATTGGATCAATGTACATGCATAATAAACATCAATTATAATAATAGGGTAAATTAAATTAAATTGATGATCCATGACAGACAGAAGGGAATTAAGACCTTAGTAGCAATAATCTAATCGAATCGTATCGAATAGTTTGAGAAATGAATCTTAACCTTATCTGGATCGTGTCGTAAACGAGAAAGCAATTCAAGAAAGGAAACCGTTCTTTTCCTTTTCGCATCGCAATTCGTAATTCGTAATTCGCAATCTCCTCTACTCACTTCTTCAACCTACCTTTCTCTCTCTATATAAATAATAAATAAAATAACAAATACGTTACGTTACGTTACATTACAATCAAATTAATACACGTCTCTGGGTTGGGTTCTTCCCTGGCCTCCAACCCTCATATATTATAGGGTATTTTTTTAATAATTAAAAAACAAATATAATAATAATAATAATAATAATAATTATTATTATTATTATTTAGTTGTTTAATTTAATTAACATAAAACGACGCCGTTTTAGTTTGGTTGTATTGTATGTATGTATGCAGTGGTTGTCTTGGGGTTGGGCAAGATAAGGCGAAAGCGAAGGAGGAGAATGGAGAACAGGGTAATATTACAGGAATGGTTTGACCGCGTTGACTCGGAGAAAAGTGGAAGCATAACAGCAGTGCAGCTCAAGGTGATTAGTTCGTTTGTTTAGTTGATTGGAATTGTTGTGATGGATTGATGTAAAGGTGTGGCGATGCGATGCGATCTGATCTTATTGTTAGTTATTCTCATTCTTCTCAGGCAGCTCTAGCTGTTGGCAACCTGGAATTTCCGCTCTCAGTTGTTGAGCAAATGATCAGGTGAGGGTAAGGTCCATTTTCTTCTTCTCTACTTTAATTAATTCCTCTTATTATTATCTTTTTAACTTCCAATTTTTGCTTTCCCATTCTATTCCATAGGATGTATGATTTCGACAGGAATGGTACTATGAGCTTTCAAGGTATATACGCCATTATCACTATCTTATTGTCCAATTACCATTTACCACCCATACGAATTTCTTTTTTCTTACTCACTATTCAAACGCGCTCTTCCTGTAATTAAACAATTTTTACAAGCTTTTCTCCCTACCTCCAAATTTCGAATTTCTTTGCGCCGTACTTCTTACTCAATTGCTTTTTATTTTTTGTTTTAATTCAAACATTTCATCTTATCACTTTCTCTAACCCTTAAATAAATTGTTTCTCTCAGAATTTGTTGCACTCAACAAGTTCCTTCTTAAGGTTAGTACTTTTGCTTGAGCTTAATTAGTCACCTCATGACTTGTCTGTAATTTATTTATTGTTGGCTTCGGGCCTTCAAAATCAAATCCCAACACTTGTAAGACTACCTCGATTATGATGTTCATTTTTTTCCCATAATTCATATCCACCCTTATCTGCAGGTATGTCGCATTACAATCAATAAGATCAAGTTACCCTTTGATACTTACCTCGTGTATTCTTAATGGCTTTGCAGGTCCAACATGCATTTTCTGATCTAGATAGGTGATTTTTTTTTTTCACCTCCATTTAGGTTGTGCAATTTTGTGTTATGACTATTTTTATATAAATAATCTCCTTTATATTTACAACTAGTGAGATTAACTAAATGATGGACTACCTTTTTGAAAGAAACTAATAATATGAAGATTCATAAACCATGGGAGTATGGGTGGTGTGAATCTTAATATTATTGTGGTCTGTTACTTCTTAAGTATAAATACCTTTCATGTGATAGAGTACTAATCAATAGATTGGTTAATAGTATTATTAAATCGCACAAAATACAGCAGCAGTCACTTTGGCTTCTCTAAAGCTACACTTTAGAGAGTAAAGTGAGCGGTTATAGTCATTAAGGTTTAAATTTAAATAATTACGTGATTTTTTGTGTTGCTTTCCATGAGGGATGGATGAGTCATAACATTTGTTAGGTTCATTGATGCAGGGGTCGTGGTTTTCTTGTACCTGATGACGTATTTGAGGTATATGTTAGAAATTATTCCAGCAATTTTCTAAATTATACCTTATGCATACTGTAACATTTTAGTCCACCCACTTTAGCTTATCGTTCTGACAACTACTCTTCAAGATGTACAAACAAAATATTAAGGTCCTCTGTTGGTATAACGTTGGATGTTCTCCTCTTACAGCGGTGTACTTGCATGATCTGTTTTTTACCATTTCCCAGATATGAGAATATTACTGATGAGAGCATGCATAACTCTGCTTATACCACATAAGATTCTCCCTTGCAACTCATCTTGATGAATTCCTAAATATATTTCCAGGCTTTGGTAAAAATTGGTTTCATGCTGGATTCTCCTGCTTTTTACTCTGTTTGTGAGGTAAGACATCTTTATATGAACTAAATTATCACTTGAGAAGTTGTGCATCACAATCAATGGTTATAGTCAAAATTATGACAAGATTCTTGTTTACACTACCATATATATCCTGATTTCTTTTTGTTCCTTTCTAGGAATGATAGCTTGAATATATATTAGTAGTGAGACAGAGAATCCTATAATGCAATGTGTTTGACATATAATTTATTTGTCATTATTTCATTGTTTTGCCACCTAGAGTAAACTTCAGTTGGCATTCATGTATGCATTATTGCAATATAGAAGACCATGCTAAATTATTTCTTTTGGATTCTTCTTAGAGCTTTGATCAAAGTAAAAATGGGAGGTTTCGGCTGGATTGCTTCATATCAATCTGTATATTCTTACAATCAGCACAGTATGTTCATACTTTGTACAAAATCCTGGAATGCTACATTTTCTTACAGGGCACCGTTTTTCCAATCCCATATTGAATTTTTATTTTGTTATTCACTACAATAAGGATCTTTTATTATTTCTTTCAGGAACCTGTTTAACTCATTTGATACAGCAAAACAAGGCAGAGTTACTCTCGATCTGAATCAATTTGTCTATTGTAGTAAGTACATTATATAGTTAATTTTCCATGGTTAAATGACCTATCAGAGTTAGCTTCCAACTAATTTTGGTTAGTTTGAAATATTTATCTCAATGGGGTTGCATTTTGCGGTGTTGGTGAAAATAATCAATTTTCTTCATTCTTTTTAAATCTTGGCACAATGCATAAACGTGTGCTTCATGGCAATTACTAACCAATTGCAACGCACATAATATTTAAATAATTATTATGTTGCATATAAATTATTCTGTCATGTATAATTCACTGGACTTGGAGGTTGAGCAGTACTGCGCCTGAGACTTGGTTTCTACTAGCTGGGTTCTAATCACAGCTGATGCATTTTTTGATTTTGTTATTTATGTTAAAACAAAGTTACCTGCACCTCCCATTTGAAATGTAATTAATAAGGAAGGAAGACCCATTATTGGAATATAAAAGTGTTTGTTCTGCTACGATTCTGTTTATATCTGGCATGATGCACTCTATTGACATGGACTAGCTCCAATGCTCAGGAGAACTGGGAAAAAAAATGCAAAAACAACTCCATTGAGGCAGTTTTGAAAGAACCCCAAAGTGATGATTGCTTTTCTAGCTAACATCAAGTTGGTCATTTACCCAATCGTCCACTTCCATTTTATTACCTAAAACGTCATGCAGGCTGGTTTAGGATTTTAAGGGATAGAAGTAGAAAGTAATGCATTTATTCTTGCTATAGAGATGTACTCCATCTGCCCGTGCTAGTGGGCTGCTCCCGCTGTATTTTCTCAACCAATTTTGTCTCTGCAGTCATTGGATATAAGCAATTTAGATTGCATTTGATTTGGCACATTGCTACCATATTAACTCAACATATTAATTTCTGTTTCTTTCTCTCTTCTCTTTTACAACCTCCAGCTGCCAATTGCAGAATATGATTCAACTATTTGACGGCTTGTGAAGATGATTCACAAATACTGCATTTTGTAAAATACCATAAAGCGTCTTAGAGCGAGTTAAATTGTGATGATGTATATAAGATGAAAAAATCTTGGGTTTGGATACTATTTTCCATCTGTCTGCAAAACATTGTGGCTTTTTTTTTTTTTTTTTTAATATAATGTAATTTTATTTATAAAACATGAATTGCTATAAAACATCTTGAGTTATGACCTGTGAAGATGATTCGTAGAGTTTTAGAGCTAGTTACTAGTTGGAGAAAAAAATTGATGTATATCCTGATTCTCATTTCTCTGCAAATTTGATACGAATTGTTTATGCCCGAGGTTGGATTTAATCATGTAACTCAGCTAGTTTTGGGGCAATAAGATGTAAGTAAACAAGAATCCAAGATCAATTAAGTACTTCGGGACTTGTACATTGTTTCAGAAGAGGGAATCGGTTTCTTAGGTAAGGTTTAGGAGAAGCCCGGCCATGGTCGGCTACTCTTTCGTTAGAAGTACACTGTGTTTTGGTATAGAATACCGCATGCTTTCAATATAGATTTAAGACTGAAACTAATTTAGACATACAGTTCAAAATTAATTCTTTTAAAAATAATTTTATCTAATTTTAAAACAAATGGAACTAATTAATGGAAAGAAGGTTGTTTGGGGTTTGTAAGTGAAGATTGAATGGATGTACATGAACAACTTTGTTCATACACCCAGGCTACAGTGGGAAAATTGTTCATGTGGTGGTCAAATTAATAAATGACCATTAGATATATTAGTAAAATAGTAAAATATATAAGGATTCGTGTGTTATTTGGTATCTTTTATACTGTTTGTTTTCAATTTTAATTTTTTTAAGTGAATAAGTAGAGTTTAGGATAATTCCTATGTATCCAAGTCTAATTTTTGCAATCAAGGTTTGTATCACGATATAGGATGGAAAGGATAGATGAGGTAATTGTTGCAGAGTAGAAGTCGACAATTGTTAAAATGGAGCCAATTGGTAAGGATGGAAAGGAGACAATCGTTCCACTTCCAGATTTTGTAAGTATTGAAGGGGACGATCTTGTCAACGAAGGGAATGATGGAGTTCTCTAAGTGCTTTAAGAGATGGAAACGTCAGCGTCTATCATGGCGAGGGCACACGCAATGAAGAGGTTGTTCTTACCAAAATTGGTAGAGGTGGTAGCTGACGTGTTCTTCCTCCAATCTCCTCCGTGGACAGCGGGTGATGGTATTAGTCAGTGGAATTTTCAGAAAGCAAGGTGATTCATTAAAGGGATTAAATGGAACGTACCTTGGAGGTCTCATGTTTGAGTATAAATAGAAACAACCTTTTCAAATTTTCTGATGTAAATGTATTAAAAACAAATAGGGGTAATTAAGATGACCTCTTAATTTATTTCCCACTTTTCCAATATAGCGGCCTACTACCTGGCTGTCGAATGGGTTGCTCACTTGGTTGGTCTCAGCAGCAAGTTTGAGTGGTACACATGTCCCTAACTTCGAGGCAGGTTAAAGGAGCTTAAGGTATAGTCTGAGCAGTTCAAAGGTAGGGGCGTTTTACGGTAAGGAACATTGCGACGAATGAGACCGCGAAGATATAATTAACGATTTTTTCTTGAGTGAGTGATTAAAAAAAAAAAAAACCATTTTGGATTAGAGATCATCGGGGAGACAAGGGAGCAAGGAGAGATGATTTTGGAGAGAGTGGTAAGGTTGCCTAATGTGAGGGCATATGATGACACAGTGAACCAGGTAAATCCTTCACCATGTTTTTTATTTAAAAAAAAGATGTCTTAGTGGTCTACTGTAGCATTACCTTTGTTCATAAGCAAAAACTTACATGGACATAGATTAGGTATGAATTTACTCTGTTTCTTCACAATCATATTTGAGGACTCTTTATTTTAAAAAAAAGGTTTGAGAACCAAAAACAAATTAGTTATTAGAAAATGGAAATCAACTAGTGAACAACTATTATTCATAAGAAAAAAAATACATTCACATAAATTAAATATAGATTTACTCTAATGTTTTTCCACACTCTTAGAAGACTCAAGGACTCTAAAAAAAAGTTTTGAGGATTTCAAAAAATTAATTTTATGCAAATCAAGGAGAGAAATGTTATCCACTCATTTTAATTTTCCAACATTGTTCACTCATCTTTTATTTATTGAAAAATGATAAGACACTGATTAAAGAAATAAAAAAAAGGTTTTTTTATTGGGATGAATAAAAATATATTCTTTCATGATTTTAAAATGCACTCTTATATGATTTTCAATAAAAAAAAAATTAATTCCTTAACCAATGTGTGTCTTAAGGACAATGGTTGACAATACCCTTATTAATTATATAATAAAACAAACTATATTGAGTCTTAGCTTTGAGTATCTAAAACTATCCTATTACTTTTGTAGTGAAAATTAATATTGGATGAAGAATGAAATAACAAGCAAGATCAATAAAGTAATTATATTCAAAATAAACTACATTGTTTAGATTTAGGATTTGATACAAATTAGACAAAAATTCATTTTAATGTTCTTCATCAATACTGGATTTGAGTATCCAAAATTCTTTGATATTGTTTGTGTATATAGACTTCCAACATTAGGAGAAAGAAAGAAAAGACTAACGATGTTAATAAATGAGTAAATAGTTAAAATAATTCATAAATAATATAGTGTTCATTATATTAATTCTTTAATGTGCATTTATTAAAATCATTATATATAACACAAATCTTCAAAATTAATGTGTTTAAGATACATCAAAATTACATTTAGAACTTGTTTGGTTATAAAAGTAAAATGGGATTGAGATTGGATAAGCTATCTTATCCTATTTGTCTTTTGGTTTAACTTATCCTGATATGTTTCTTAATTCAAAATTTATCTTGTGAACAAAGTTGAGTTAGTTTAAAATAGAATTTTTTTTTTCTATCCTTGTTATGTCTCACACTCAATTTTAATGTATTTACCATTAATACTATTATTATCATTATCATTATTTTGTGAACAAAATTTAGTCTGTTTATAATATATAAAAAAAATTCTTTTTTACCTTTGATTGTAATGTTTTCACCTTTGTTATTATTATTATCATCATCATCAACATCTTTGTGTGATTATTATTATCTCCTTGAGTATGTTAATTTGAATTTAATTCCTAATTCTTTTGTTAGAAACAACAAAATTCATTTCAATAATCTTTATGTAATAAAAAATAATCTTAAATTATCTCAACTAAACAATACTTTAGTTGTGCTCACAAAAAAATTATTTCGTATTCTATCCATTTTTTTTCCTATAATTCACCCCCACTTTAAACGACTAATTTTTTTCCTCATCAAAGCACTAATTATCATCCTTGGTGCACTTACAGAAAAATTCTTTTCATATTCTATCCAATTTTTTCCCTATAACCCCCCTTTAAGGGACTAATTTTTTTTTTCCCTCATCAAATTACTAATTATCATCCCTTGGTGCACTTACAGGAAAATTCTTTTCATATTCTATCCAATTTTTTCCCTATACCCCCCCCTCCCCCTATAAGGGACTAATTTTTTTCTTCATCAAAGCACTAATTATCATCCCTATGCATTCCTATTCTTACTCTACTCGTTTTATCTTATGACAGATCCTTAATTCCAAAAAAAACATATCCTTTTATATTCTATCCATTTTTTAAGACGAATCATCAATGCACTAATTTCGTGCGTGCACACACACAAACCTTTCCTATCCATTCCTATTTCTATCCTACTCATTTTATCTATTATTTGTCCTTATATTATCATAACCATTGTGGCCATTAAGATAGGACTGGCTTGAAGATCATATTGCAGAATCACATATATAATTTCCATCATTCAAGAACCTATGACTAGCAATGTATCTTTCAGTAATTTACTTATATATACACATCCTAACCTATCATCCTAGCAATGTATTTCCATCACGCTTGAGGGACTAGTTTGAAGACAAAATATTGAAGAATCATAATTGTAATTTGAAGTTCCTTGGTGTGCGCGCGCGCACGCACAAGTCTTTCCTATCCATTCCTATTCTTAACCTACTTATTTTATCTTGTCTATCCTTATATTTCGTAATCATTATTGCCATTAGGGAGTGAGGACCACATATTGAAGAATAGCATACACAATTTCTAATTCAAGAGCTATGACTTGCAATGGTTCCAGGGATTAATAAAAGAAATTATGTGCTGCTAATTCACCCTGTTCATACAATTATAAAAGACTAGCATTGAGTGTAATTCAAGAGCTATGACTAGCAATGGTTCCAGGGATTAATAAAAGCAATTATGTGCTGCTAATTCACCCTGTTCATACAATTATAAAAGACTAGCATTGAGTGTAAAGGAAAAGACAAAACTACTGAAGCCCAACTTCTGTGGATAGGACCGGGAAGCTCTCAAAACAAACTTCCAGTACAAGCAAACTCTCCAAAAACCAATTAGAAACTTGCATTCCCTTAATTATCCAATAGAAACATAACTGTTTCTATATACTATTATCCTTAAAGACTACTTCTGAAAGGTCATTAGAGTGTAAAGAAAAGACATACAAACTTCTGTTGCTAGGGTCTGTGAAGCTCTCAAAACAACTAGTACAAGCAAAGTTCTCCCAACAAGCAATCTGTTAAAAAGTGCTACTCTAAAGTTCACGTGCATTCCCTTAATTATCCAGTAGAAACAGGGCTGGTTCTATTTTTGCGGCACAGCCATACTTCCATGTACTGTACTTTCTATACACACCAGTGAGTTTTCCTGATCCAGCTTTCTGATGGAAAGTAACCATCAGCCTTGAGCATTCTCTGACAGCACACAGAAAGAATATTTACGTCACTTGAGAAAATTCAACAAGACATTGCGAAAACAACTCGTAGAAGATGATTACTATATGTGTCATCAAATTAACAAGACATTGCAAAAATAACTCACAGAAGCTGCTCTTCTGAGTAATCAGTATACCACTCGCTGGTCTTGGTCCATTGCTTAAACTGGTACAGACTACATTGAGCTGTGTATATGGCTGCAGCAGTTAGCATAGATGGCGGAAACTTCAGCATTTTGCATTCCACCAAGCAAAGCTCGACCAAGAAAAAGGACAAGAGCTCCAGCTGTCACGGTTTCACAGATCCCATACTCGTTAATTACTTCAAGTGTTATAATCTTTGCAAAATAGTGCTACATTACTCACCTTTTTATCAGAATTAGCTGCCTTAAGAAATCTTCGCATGAACATGTATGGAGTAGGCACAGACAACTTGAATTGCAAGATGTTCATCATTAATTTCTCCTAATGGGACATGTTTAGTTAGACGCAATTCGCAAAATTAAAGGGAAGGAAAAAAAAAGAGTGATAATGTACAAAACTGACTTACCATATCTAAAACTTCATTTCTTGTATATGCCTTGTCTGTTATCAGAATAAAATCGTCAACGGTAGGGACTGAGACCTCCTCGTACTTACAAGCTATTAGCATAGCTGTTACACCAACTAACTGAAGTTTCTTTCTGATCACTGCCTGACGCTCCAAGAACCTGTCTATGAGATTGACAGTAAGGAACAATGTCTCCTCCAAAAGCTCAAATTTGTAGTGAACCTGTTAGATGCGGTCAATCTTGACTAAGTTTTGTGAAGCTAAACTTCAACACTTGAAAGGAATTCCATTTCAATCAGACTTGCCACATTCACATGGACATCAGACATAAATTATGTACCTCAATAAGCCAGTCAATAAGAATGGCCCTCATCCTCTCATTAATGTCAAATTGGCTAGTCATGTAATTTGGAGAGACGCAGCTTGAATTCTGCAAAAGAACTGATGGGTTAACATCATGTAAGTCCTTCCACCAGATTTAATTAACTGATAAAAACATAGCTCAAAAAATGCTCGGTGCCGTTTGATGTTCTGATCTACAAAGGATTTTTTTTTGTTCGGGAGGATCTTATGACTGTCCAAAATCAACAAGAAAAATGCTAATTAATTTGTAATTTTAAAGAATGGCTGTTCATTACAAGAACCAACAAGCCGACAGTTTAAAATATTGGCATCATTGCATGGTCTTTGTTGGAGATTTCTTTTGGTGACCACAAATTCAAATGTTACCTCAATATCCTTGTAGAAACTGAAAATATCATCAATGTACTCAACAACTGCAAGTGGATCTTGCCTATCACAGGCGTCGATGTCCAAAACAGGTTCCTCCACATCTTCCATTTCAACTTCCTCCTGACAAACAATAGGTGCAGCGTGGCACACCCACATTACGATGATGTGCCAAAAAATGCAAATCATGATAAGATACATGATAAGTTAAAACACTTACTATCCTGTCAATTTCATCGAGCATCGCTTCAGTGTGCTTGACAAATACCGGAATTGCATTGTCACTGTCATCATCATCATCAATATCTATGATATCACAATCTAACTGATAACTCGGGGTCGGGGCCAACAGGTTCTGTTTCTTGGTTTCCTAAGAAAATAGTGTAATCAATCCAACTCGGTGTTTACTTCAAGACAAGAGAGTAAACAAAAATAATAAAAAAATCAATCGCATAAAATCATCCACATCTGGTTTATGGAGAGAGTACTTGAGGCTGAGGCTGAGGCTGAGGGTGGTGGTGGTAAACTGTGCTTGCTGTACACTTGCTGAATCATGAAAGAAATAATAAAAGATGAATATATTATTTTGAATTCTTAAATATAAGAAAGATTGTTGATTTAAAATTGTTTGTACCGGGAAAGATCTAGTTTGTTAGACATCACATTCTGATTGATGCTGCTGAGAGGCAGCCGGTGATGGAGGGATTTCATTCTTGGACCGCCTTTGTAATTCAAGGAAAGAGGAAATTAAAAACAATCAAACCTCCTCAAAATCAAAATGTTATGTTATATTCAATTCAAAAAGCTGCAAAAACCTTGAAGATTTGAAGAGGGTATGAGCGGAAGTAGAGGCACACGGTTTTCCTTTAAGCCCTCCATCTGCTTTGCTGTACGTATGTGCAGTCCAATCATAAACAAATCAGAAAAATTTGAAAAAAAAAAATAAAGCCAAGATCCATAAAAAGAACAGTGATAAAAATCAAGATAGTTCAGGAACAGTGAAGAAGAAAGAAGAGGGTCAGTCGGACCCTTACGCTAGCGCCTGCGTGAATCTGAATAGGAAGGAAGAACAACAAGAACTGAATCTGAATATTGGGCGACACTGAAAATAAAAAGGAATGATGAAAAGCGAATTTGAGTCGGTGATGTCGCGGTGCGTGTTGTGATTGATACTAGCCGTTGGCCAAGGTAACAACGGCTACTTATTGAAATTTGAAAGGAAGATACAAAACATTAAGGTTAAGTTTGCCCAATTTATTTTCTTAAAAACTATTTTAAGGTTAAACCTTTAAAAATAAAATACAAGTTACTCCATAATTTTATTTTAAGTTTTAAATATCTTTTAAATTAAAGGATGTTTGATAAAATAAATTAAAAATATTATTTAAAAATAATTGTCTTATTCAATTAAAAAATATGTTGATGAAAATAAAAATAATATGAAAAATAATTTAATTAACATATACTTATTTTAATGATAATAAAAATATAAGAGGGTATTAAAAAAATACATTAAAAATTTTAATTTTAAAAATGTCAAACATTATTTTACTTAATAATACAAATATAATATTAACTAAGTAAATTTAAATATAAATTAAAAAAAGGTGAAATATTTAACGACTACTATATTATAATTTAATAATAGATTTTGAAGAGAAAAAATATTTAATCTCAATAGAATCCAATAATGTCAATATATATT